>JAABOM020050034.1:0-106247 GCA_011800125.2 Solanum clarkiae | reverse complement strand
ATAAGGAGAAAATAATTAAAAAGAAAAAAAAAAGAAAGAAAGAGCAAGAAAAAGAAGAAAAGGTGGAAGAAAAAGAAAAAAAATAGGAAGAAGAAAAAAAAATGGAAGAAAGAAAAGAGCAAGAAAAAAAAAAGCAAGAGCAAAATTTAAAAATAATAGAAAAAAGCAGGAGCAAAATAATATAGAAATTATAAGTAAACATTAGGGATAAAAAGGTAAATTTGTTGGTCAAACGTAAATGACTTTTAAGCTAAAAATAAAAAAAAAGTAGGGAGGGACTAAATTTTAACTTTTGACTTATTTTAAGTTATTTCCAAATTATTTTAAGTCATTTTAGAATTTGTCAAACACTTTTTTGAAAAAATTTAAATTGAGCTCAAGGCTCATTTTATTCATAAAAAAAAAAATCAAAGTAACACATAGCAAACTTAATAATAAAAAGACCAGACCACTTGGCTCAGCCCACTAAGCTAATGACATAAATATCCCTAACCCTATCTAATGTCTCATTTGTACTGCCTTTAACAAATATCATTTTCACTGCCTTTCTCTTTAATGGCAAAGAGCTTGTGGGTGACTCTTCTTGTTCTGCTGCTCTTTTTGATGACCTCCCTGCACCTTTCGATGTTGATATCAGTTTTTGTGAACACTTAACCATAGGTATTGTGGTGTCTTTGCTCTTGTCTTTCCATATCTTCTGTGATTCTTTGATGATTTCTTTTCCTGCTCTTTCTCTCTCAGACAGCCAATCTATGATCGTTGTTGCTTCAACCTATCATTCAAACATAACTTTCTTTATCGGTAGCAGGTAGATCCACTCTTCACTTTTCTGTTTCTTTCTTAACCCTTTTGACTCCCTTTTATGTGTTTTGACCGAGGGCCAAGCAATGATGGTGGTGAAATGCATCTCCCACCTATCTGACTCAACTTTGTAGGCTTCCAGCTTTTGGTAAATACAAATATGTATGCATTTTTTGCTGGCCATTTTTTGTACCTCTCTAATTTATAGTTGTTAGATCTTCACTTAGGGATCTAAAATTATGTATATTTTTTGTGCAGTACTTTTTTGCGCCTGCATGTTTGTAGATGGACTCTAATAGACACATGTTGCTTCTTAATCCCACTCCCCTTCATCCCTTGTTTGTTGATCTTGACCTTACTTTATTTTCTTGATTTTGATTCTTAGATGTGGGATTTGTGCTTTATCTGAGTTTAGTATATATCTGCCAGTAGTAGATAGTTCTTTGAATGTATGAAAAGCATGTATACCTATATGCGTGATAGCTAGATTAGCTAGGTAGTCTGCTATTTGATTTCCTTCTGTGAATATGTGTCGAATTGTTGCTTGTTGCTTCTGTATCAATATGATTATCTCCTCTATATCCTCTATAAGTTCCAAAGGACATCTCCATTCTTATAGAATGATATGCCTTAGTGCCTTTGAATTTGTTTCTAGCACAATTCCTTTTCAATATCTTTCTTCACTTATTTTTTGTGCCATCTTCACGGCTCTAGCTTCAACTTCCATATTCGTAGCTATTCCTATGTTCTCCACTTGAATATATATTAAATTCCCCTCATGATCTCTGAAAATTAAGCCATATGCATTGTCCCCCCAGATTTCTTTTACTGGCCCATCTTTATTACATCGAATAACCCCTTTAGTAGGTGGCTTCCAACATACTAGGCAATGATATATTGTAGGCTTATATTCTCTCAGAATGTCAATCAGCTCAAACCAGCCCTTGTCTTTTACATCTATCTCTGGGTATTTAGCCTCTATCATCATTCTGCACATACTAATAACTTGTTGAACCAGGCCCTCAAAGGTGACCATCCCTCCATGTTTTATCTGGTTTCTTCTTTTCCATAGAATCCAAACAATTATTATAGGAACCCCTTTATGAGCATATTGCAGTCTACTAGTAGTTTCCTTGTACCACCAATTCCTACAATTTTGCAATATATTTCAAGGGTCCATTTGTATCTCTGCAGCTGAAGAAAAAAATCTACATGGTGTTGTCAGGAATAGGTGTGACATTGTTTCCATTTGTTGTGTCTCACAGCAGTAACATCTGGAAACAATACTAATTTTCAACCTCTTTAGGTTATCATCAGTACTAATCCTTCCTTTCCAAGCTCTCCATAGGAAAAAATTAATTTTGAAAGGTAAATCTTTATTCCAAATCCTACCCATGTGGTCTAGTTTTGCCCTCTTTTCCCTAATTCCTAGGCAGATTTGACTAAAAAAATAGTCATTATCATGTCCCATCCATAGAGCTCTGTCTAGTTCCATGTTGTTGATGATTGGGTAGATATTATTAACAATATATTTAGTCATATCTTCTAAAATATTTGTATTAATTTCTCCTTATTTCATGGGTTATTAATAATGAATTCTTTAACCTTGATTTCCTCCTCCCTAACTCTATCTTCCTCTATGAAATACAATGCTCCTTGTTTGGTCCAATTATTATACCAAAAGCTGACTTCTCTGAATTTTATATGCCACCAAATATTGTGTTCTATTTCTTCCCTGATCTGGACTAATTTTTTCCGTACTTGGGATCCTCCAGTACCAAGGGCAATGGTTGGATGTCATTTCTTGTAATATTTACTCCAAATGAATTCACTCCACAATAAATTAGTGGATGTTCTAAATATCCGCCATAGCTTGGAAAATAAAGTTGTAGCTACATCATGTAGTGACCTAAAATTAAGATCACCCTCTTCCATAGGAAACATAGTTTATCCCTTGTCACCCAATGCTTTCCTTTTAGTATTTCCAAAATTTCCCCAAAAGAACTTTGAGAAAATCCAATGCACTCCTTTTGGGGGGTTCATAGTAGATAGTAGATATATTGCCATTAATTGTGGAACATGATCAATATATATCTACCCCCGTATGTCAATAGCTTATTCTGCCAGCCCATAATCTTCCTCGTGACCTTGCTTAGGATAACTTCGAAGTATGCAATTTTCTTTCTTCCATAGTACACTGGACAACTAAGATATGTAAATGAGAAGTACCTTGATTAATCCCCATGATGCATTTGATCCGCTGACAGGTTGTGACAAGAACTTTTTCATGCATGTACACATAGCTTTTTGTCAAATTTACCAACTGACCAGATACATCTTCGTACCCCCTCAAAACTGCCATTATCATTCGTATAGACTTCTTATGACTAGAGAAAAAAAGAATCGTGTCATCCGCATATGATAGATGGTTAATTTTGCTACTCCATTTTGGTAATCATAGCCTTTATAATTCATAGTATCATTCAATTTGTTAAGTCCACGTGCTAAGACTTCCGTGGCACTAATGAACAAAACAAGTGATAAAGGGTCACCTAGTTTCAAACCCCTTAAGGACTTCAAAAGACCAAAAGTCATTCCATTAACCAAGATCGAGTACTAATTATTTGAGAGTAGCTTCCATATCATGTCAATAATTCATTCATTAAAATCAAAATTTTCATGATCTTTGTGTAAGGACCTAGAATTTTCAAGCTTATGTATGTCATTTAAGGCTGTCATGGGCCCCTATGACAAGCCAAGTTCAAAAGGATTTTCGTTGGCTAAGTTCGACACAAGCACCGGTAGAAAGGTCAACTTTAAACAAGTATATCTTATAGAACATTTGGAACTAGATGGCCCATGACATATCAAATGAAACTCCTTTGAGTTATCTTTCCAATGCACTTAGTTCACCTCATTTCGAGTTCGGATGAAGGAGTTATGACTGTTTTCGTGAGACCCTCTCGTGCAGTAAAGCCCCACGGGTACCTGTACGGCTAGTAGTGGCTTGTACGGGTCGTGTGAGGCATGTGAGGCTGGGAAAAGCCATTTTTATCCTAAGGCTTGGACCTTGACCAGTGGCACTGGTCGTGGGGCTTGCCACTGGTCGTGGGGTGAGATGTGAAGGTGAGCAAGAGGGCTAAAGTGGGCATTTGGGGGAGTTTTTTTTTTTGCCAAGCATTGAGCCACGCCCCCGTACCATGACCCATGGACCTTGGCATGGAGCCTAGGAAACACTTTCCTACACCATGTATGGTGCCACAAGCCCTCCACACGGGCTGTGAAGCTCTACATGACCCATGGAGGCTTCCGTGGTCGCGGCGAGACGTCATTTTTCAATCAATTTCCAACTTCAATTTTTAGACTAAGTACCTTTCAAGAGCACTCCACATGACCCGTGGAGTGCCACACGACCCTGTGACCTTCCGGGAGGCAACACTTTGCTAAATTTTTCATCCGTTCACTAATGGCATTTTCGTAAATGCTAATTATTCTAATGACCCTTTTTGACTTCCTAAGCTATCTTAACCTTCCTAAAAGACCTAAACAATGTTCCAAAGGATAAAACTCACTACTCTCATCTCAATCACACTCCCAAATCCTCTCAAGAGCCTCCATTAAACTCCAATTCAATGTCAAGGAAACCCGAGAACAAGTTTGGATTCCAAGACCACTTCCAAGCTTCCATTCTTTCCAAACTCAATTCCAAAGAACTCAAAGTCTAAGGTATATGGTTTGATCCTTAAATTTCTTCCAATCAAGGGGACCCAAAATTATTTTTAAGCAATCTCATGGATTTCTAGTTTACTTTAAATTCAGGGTTTCTAAGATTATGAATCCTAAAATTCTAATTATTCATGGGTAGTGTTTATTTGATGATTTTGATTTGATTTAAACTATTACATGAGGATTTTCTTTGGGGTTTATGGAATTTCAAGTGTGCATGTCCCCTTTAAGACTTCTAAATGCATAGGTGATTACACTATGAATTTAAATGTGGATTTAAGTATATTTTCGATTGAATTTCATATATGTGCCTAACATAGATTTTCGATCTAAAGAGGGAGTTGTCCCGTAAGAAGAAGGAATGATTTGAATTGTGATTTGTAAAAATCCTATCTGAAGAGAGAGTTGTCCCGTAAGTAATACTTTATACAAAGAGGGAGTTGTCCCGTAAGGTGAAGTATGGTCTACCCTTGGCAAGTAGATCACCTCTTTACCAATGAGGGGATTTCATCGGGATTCCAAGTAATAGCCTGCTTTGTCTTACTTATGTCGGTTGAGGTCACATCCCTAATATATATAAGCGTATCATTTGCATTTCATGCATCATGACTTTCATAGCATCTCGTATATTACATTCTTTGATATTCAACTCTTTCTATAATATGTGTCTTGTCATCTAATGTCAATATGTAGGTTTTGGTAAGTTACATGCACTGCACTCCGCATACTTAGTATATTCAAATGTACTAGCGCATACTCTATGCCTACATGATGTTATCATGTAGGAATCGGAGCCCCTATTGATTCTCCTCGTGGCTATACAGATCGTTTAAGTTAGATTTGGTGATTCTTCATGTGTGGGGACAATATCTATCTTCTTTCATGCTTATGTTCAGACTATATATTGTATATTTTGGAGTACTTATGACTATGAGGGTGAGCCCGGTTGTTTGTCTTGGCCCCCGCTAAGTTCTATGTCTAGAAGTGTTGTTGGACAAGTTTGTATTATGCTTGATCTTGGACTCATTTTTGTTATTCAAGTGTTTAGCTCTTTACCTTAGACCCGATTCCCCTTGTTTATGTTTATCTCTTATTGTCATTTTAACTTCTTCCGCGGCCAAGGATATGTAATGATATGCTATGAGGCTTGTTTGGGGATTCCTTCAGGTCCCCCATTCGCCGGTTACATCTAGGCCCTAGGGTTGGGGCATGACACTATGACGCGGGAAAACACTCAACTTCAGGGAAAACTTGGGAATTGTTTTCCCAATGGTTCATTGAATCGATTAAAATAGACAACATAACGACAATTGGAAATTCGCATACAGGACGGTAACTTAGGTTCTTCTAGCCCTCTTATGAACGTGAAGGTAAAATTTCACCATGGTGCTTGGTCAGCAACCATGGTGTGCCAACTAACCATTACCTATTTTCCCAGTCAACCTCCCATTGGACAGATTTGGTTGATTAGACGAGAACACATCAATTGAATCCTGTCATCCACTTCCATTTTCCTATTTGTCACTACCTTGGTCAGGATCGTGATGGTAGGCAGAGTTTGGTGTTGGTCACCACCAAACAACAATGATAATGAAGAGAAGTAGACAATACATGCAAAACCCTAATTATAGAAATACAATAAATCTATATCATCTCAAGTCAACCACTAATGGTTCCCACAAACCCAAGTTGTAGGTTCTTAGCTACTCATGGCTAAAGGAAGACCAAAAAAAATGCAAAGAAAGACATAGTTGAGAGTTTTACCCAAAGGAATGAAGAATGATAGCACCACAACTTGCAAACCACAAACTGGATATATTGAGAATGAATACAATATGGGATTTGCACTCCACAAAAATGGGTTTTCCAAGAGAAAATGAAAATCTGTGTTAAAACCCTAAAATATTCTAGAGAATATTCAAAGGCAATGTTCAATATTTGGAATCTAAAATTTGGAATCTGCTCAAATAAAACCCTAACTTAAAGTAATTACAGTGTTTACAAATTTATCATAAAAATTACACGGAAAAGATAGCTGGCATCTGGTTCGTCTCGCAGGTACGACTCGTAGGGTGACCTACGAGTCATTCTCGGGGTCTCATATCAAGTTCTTAGCATTTTGGACTCAATTGGTAAGACCTACTTGTATGAGTCATTACTAGGGCTATGACTCGTATGGTCCTCTCGTAGTCTAGGCCTGTAGTTTTTAGTCCAAAGTTTTGGCTCTCTGTTTCTTGCAACGAGTCCACCTATACGAGTCGTAGTGAGACCTACGACTCATAGGGTGGCCTCGTAGGGATGGCCTCCATTTGGCAGATTTTTGATTTTTGCTCTCTGTTTCTGGCTACGAATCACTATACAACGCGTAGCTTGGGCTACAACTAGTAGGTGAGCTTGTATGTCTTGTGCTTCAGCAAAATCTGTAATTTTTCTCCAAAATCGTGCCAACCTACCTTTTCTGCATTAACAACACAAAAATACATAAGAAACATAAAAATTTGCATTAATAACTTGCAAAATTTCTTATTTAAGGCATCAAATGTGTTGTATTTTGACAACACATCAGCACCCTCAACTTCGAACAGTTGCTTGTCCTCAAGCGATGACTCAATCTAAGTAAACAATGAGAAACACATAGTAGTTATACCAACGAAATATATATCATTTACTCTAATTCAAGTACCCAACCTTCATTTTCAAAACAAGATTGCAAAGCTACTAAGAAAAATAAAAGCATAATGATTAATCTGTCAACATAACTATGATCAACTAAGGGGCATCAATAATCAACTATCACTAGTATAGTCATATGCTAATCAAGTGGTGTAAATGCCCTCACAGAAAAGAAGTCCCTCCTACTCACTCAAAAATCATTTAGGATTCAGGGACTGTGGAAGGATTCTCACTCTCATAATTGAAATTCACGCAAAATGACTAACACCATACGCTTGCCTCTATACTCAACTTCCGATTTGTTGACAAAATGGATTTGGATCACTTTAGGACTTAATGACTTGTAACATAGGCTCATGGGACTTTGGGATGACATTTTAGGCAAGTAGTGATTGAAATTTATCCTTGAACCACGTTTACAAACAATTTTACCTTCATAACCCAAACATTTTCATTACATCCACCCTTATTCTCCTATTTCAAGCTTTCCCCGGGTGCTTTCTTTTTCTTTTTCAGTTGTGCGTTATTTCTGAACTCATTTTTGCTAATTTCTTTAATTCAAGGCACTTTTCTTTTTCTTTTTCTTCACGTGGCTCATGATTATTCATTTCTTTGTTTCTTTCCTAACTAATCACCTTATTTTTTTAATTACTTTACCATAATAAAGGCCACCCTCAACTTAGGCTTTTAGCCTGATCTGAAGTACACAATATCTATTCCCCAAACTAGGGCAACCATTTGTAGCCACCCTCAACATAGTCTTTTAGCCTCAATAAAGGTTCACATGTTCAAGGATAGACCAGGGCAAATATCAAGGTGTTTCATCAAACAAGGTTAAGCTAGTAAGGTGTCAAGAAAGAAGGAGTACATGAGAAGCTCAAAAATTTGGAACAAAGGTTTCACTAACACATCTGGAAGGTCATTTAGGCAAGAGTGGGCTCACTAACAGAACAAAGGCCAAAGATCCCGTCCAAATCAACCACATCACTAAGTCAATTTTATAGTACCAAGCCAAGTTCTAAGTCCATACACGATGCATGAATGCAGCAAAATAAGCTCACAACACATATGGCATTGCAAATGCAATCAAGTATAGAATCATAAGTATGCTTCCAGCCTCAACTTACCTTTACATTTTCAGAACAAACATCACCAGATAATCAAAATGCATGATTGCATCAACAACAAACAATCACAAAAATTTTGAGAGTACCTAATATTTTTTCAAATCATTCAAATAGCATTTAAAAACTATTTATACACCAAGAGACCATATTACTATGTATTTAACATTATCTATACTACGGAACATGCCACTTCAACAAAAATTAAAACATCCACATGGAGAAAGAATCACAGCAAGAAAACCTTGGGATCAAAAGTAGGGAAAGTTATGGACTCGAGGTTCTGGGGTCAAAAACATCAAACAGCATGGTGCTCAAACACCGATATCCATTTAGTTAGCAGGGTCCTGGGTCACGACCTCCTCCTCAGCTATTTGGGTTGCATCTGTACGTAAGATACCCTCTCCATGTGAAGTCTGCTGCTCCCTATCTCCCTGTATAGCCACCCTCAGTATCGACTCCTACACTACCTCCTCTAGCATTGGCTCCTCCTCTGGTGCTATTGGATCATCAGGACTAGGCCTCTTTCGGATTAAATTTGGGTCATCTGTGTCAAGGGGCCTCTTCAGGTGAGCATGCGGGAGGTGAGCTAACCAGTCAAAAATCTCATCACCCATCGGTGCCATCTTGGGACTGCAAAAGGGGATGCTAACATCTGCAATAAGTCAGTCTTAAACTTGGCCAACTCCTATGTCACTGTTCTCGTATTAGCAGGCTGAGCACTATTAAGCCTCCTCTGGACTCTTGCCTCAAATGCATCGAAACGGGTATTCGATGCTCTAACTCTCTCATCTACCAACTCATGGTCGAATGCCTTTACCCTCTCTTCTGATTCTAGTATGGTCTGGCTGACCCATGGTCTGACTTGAGCTACTAAAGCCTGTAGCCTGGACTCCACTGTAGCCACCCTGTGCACCAATGCTTGAAAAGTAACAATAGAGATAAGAGAATCAACTTGTAGTTTGGATGCTGCTAGTGCTAGAGTACTGGAGGATGGAGTACAATCAATCTCAATAGCTGGGGAAGGCTCTGAAGTAGCTGGAGTAATGCTGGTGGTAGCTGGAGTCAAACCCTGAGTTTGAAGCTCCACTGTGAATAGATCTGGGATGGCTGAAGGATCTGCACATGGTTGGGCCACTGGGTTCTCATTAGCCTTTATCAGGCTAGGATCCATAGTGAATGTATCCTTGATATGCTGGTCCCGATGGGGTCTATAGGAACACCTGCTGCACTACATAACTGGTGGATTAAAATAGGGAATGACAGTGAGGTGTTCGTCGGGACAGCTGACTCGTGAATTTGCTTGGAGATAATCCGGGCCCAATCTATGTCATAACTAGCTAGAATGCTGGATAATAACACAACTCAATCCAAGGAAATCAAATTATCCATGAAAGTAAGCCGGATACACCAACAAATAATGGACAACCAAAACTTCGCCCAAAAAGAGAGGTAGGCTTTCACTATCAGATCTGCATGGTTTGTAACCCACATCGGCTCGAATCCCTCCTCGCATATCTAGCTGGAAATCACTGTAGCAGCTCGGTCTTGGCCCCAACATCTTTCTCACTCACCACTCTCCTCATTATGTCTATGTGACCATCGTACTCTGCAGTGGATTGAGGCGCTCTGTAGGTGGGGCCAAACTGAATCTGTCGGATCATCTCCTTTGAAATAGGAACTCTCCGACCCCTCACGGACACCATTCGTAACCTAGGCTGCTCGATTGACTTCTTGTTCTTTGGAATCCCTTAGTGAAGTGTAGCAAGATAGGCTGCATAAAACTCACAGACTACATGAGGGGCATAAGTACCCAGCTGTTGTGTAGTCCATACCAGTCTATCTGCCCATCTAACCCTGGTAACCTATCCAACCCAGAGTTATTCAACCTAGACTTCTCATGGAATTGTCGAACTAGTTTGCCCTAACCATTTTGCTCTAGCCCCTGGTCATATATCTCCTTCATTCCTGCAACACACCATTTGAGGTTGGCGAAGGGCTGTGATTGGACTTCCTCTTGCTAGGCTTGTGACCCCTCCTACGAATCTGTCTTGGTATGTGTGGGGGTTATCTGTGGCAAACTACTCTCGGACACATCGCCATCACCCTCATGTTCCTCCTCTTCAGACTGGAGGAACTATTCACTTCCATAGGTATATGAGCTGTATGAGTCTGAGTCTGAGGTACGCTAGCCTCAGGGACTATTTTGACCTTGTGAACTTCTAAAGGCCTCTCAGATCTCTCAGTCTCGAAAGATTCGTCCACCAACCTCCATTGGAATGTTTGAATTGCTCGTTTATCCTTTGGAGGCATTATATCTGCAAGCCAACCACGCAACAACATGTGAACTTCAAGATGTTTGACCACACAATGATCACATAAGAAAGGAAAAAACAAAAAAACTTACACAATGAAACTAAAAGAAAAAAAATCACTGATACAGTTGCAAGTCTGCAGTTACGAGATGCAGGTATGACTCATAGGGTGTCCTACCAGTCATACGCTAGCCTCATAGTGCAAAGGTGCCTAAAAAAGTATCACTCTGTTCATAGATATGAGCCACATATATGAATCGTAGCATGACCTACGAGTCATAGTCTGGGCTCATAATAGGGAACAAAGTACAAATTACAATTAGGAAACTTCTATGAGTCCCTTTCTATGAGTCGTAGAAGACACTAAATGTTGTAGATGGGTCTCTTATGGTAAGGGTTAAGGGATCACATGTGAATGTTACCTCGAGCAGCCACTATGACTCGTAGAGTGATCAACGAGTCATAGTGGGACCTTGTAGCACTAAACAGATGGTATCTGTGATGCGTACAACCTTGCCACACGAATCATTAGTGGATCAACACAATAATTAAATAGCATCGAAGAAAACTTTATAGCACCAACGCAGATACACACAAAATCTCAATATCTAAGCATGTTAACCCCAAACAACAGTTACCCCCACAAAGAGAAAACCATTTCCCACAAATCCAAGTTAATCCCTTAGTACATCTAACAAAATCAAAAGCAATTTCATGTCCAAACTCACATTCATTATCAACAAAATATTCCATTGAGATGCAAGTGAAATTCAAAAACTTTCAATTAAGTCCAACAAAATGTGGCATATTAACACACACCCATATTTTCCAACATTCATTCTCGAGAATAATTTGCCCAATGTTCATACAACACTTAAGAACTATATTTAAGGGGCCATTTTTCTCACAACTATGACCACCCACACAAGAATTCCGAACAAGGCTTAATTCATAACAACAATTTCAATGCACTCAAACCCTAGTTTTCATGTCTATACTAAGTATCACCATATGGGTATGAATCTTCATGATTAAACCAGATACACCAATCATCTAAAGAATGAGACTCACCACAATAGTGCACTAAAACTAACCATGAAGCTTACCAAATGGTAGAAGAATTGAACCGATGCAAATTACATAGAAAAACGCACCAAAACCCTAGAAAATGTGTCCTCGCCAGAAAATGACATGGGTAGCTGAGATTTTGATCGGAATAGTGAACGGGTGGAATGATTTGGGGGTTTCCATCGGATTTAGAGCAAAGGAAATGAAATGGGGGTCAAATTTTATTTTGACCTCTTTTATATTAAACTGGGTTGCCTTTTAAAATAGCTGCAGATCGGGGCTATGAGACCCCGAGTACGAGTTGTAGGGTGATACTGAGGAGGGATGACTCATAGGTCCCGGTCTTGTAGTAGGTCCAACATTTAAAAAAAATAGAGTTCATAAATAGGCACTACGAACCCCACTTACGATTCGTAGGAGACCCTACAAATCATAAGGTTGGCTCGTAGTGTGTGCCAACTTTTAATACTCACTGTTTCCCTCTACGAGGCATGACTATGAGTCGTAGTGGTGACTACAACTTGTAGGCCTGCTCGTAGAGGCTGCTCCAATTGCCATTTTCTCACATCTTCAGTCATTTAATTTCCACCTATAGCCCATATAACAAAACACAACAATCTTTAAAATATTATAACTGCATCAATGTATTTCAACTTAAAACAAACAAACACCTTACTACCAAAGAATTTCAATAACCAAACACACTTTAAACAAATCAACAATTATCAAAGATGCTTGGGTTGCCTGCCAAGAAGCGCCTTGTTTAACGTCGTGGACTGACTTTGTCTTCACCCATCATCAACAATCATCGAGAGACCAAACCTCACTCTTCAATGCATCTGGATGTTTTATTGACTAGTAGATATTAAACACTACCTCTGCATTATTGACCCTAAATTGAAGTTGACCCGAATCCATATCCACAAGAGCTTTCCCAGTGGTTAGAAATGGTCTTCCAAAAATGATGGGCACCTCAAAATCAACCTCACATTCAAGGATCACAAAAATCGCAGGAAAGATGAATTTATCAAATTTTAACAAGCACATCAAGAAGTATTCCCTCTGGCTTTTTGATGGTTTGATCCACCATGAGCGATCACATTCTTGTCAGAGTCTGAGTGCGAAGCCCAAGCTTTTTAAGTACGAAAAGAGGCATTAGATTAATGCTCGCTCCTAAATCACATAGTGTTCTTGTGAATTCCACATCACAAATAGTGCAGGGGATAGTGAATGCACCGGGGTCCTCTTATTTTTGAACAATGCATTTTGTCATGATCTCACTACATTGTTGGAGCTCTTTGCTCAAAGTGCGTTTCTTTGTTACGAAATCCTTCATATACTTGCTATACTCGGGTATCTTTGCCAAAGCTTCTATAGAGGGAATGTTAATGGATAGTTGCTTCAACATCAAGAGAAAGTGTTTGAATTTTCCATCCTCTTCTTTTTTCTTAAGCCTTTGAGGGAAAGGAGGAGGAGACTTTTGAATTGACTTACTTTTTTCATGCTCCCTCACCTCTTCTCTTTGCATCCCAATAATCTCCGAACCTTCTGCCTCAACCACTACTTCACCACCAATACTCTTCTCATCAACTTCATCCACAATCACCAGCATAGGGTGATTAATAGTGCTTTTTCCACTCCGAGTCATGACTGCCGTGCAATGCCCTTCATTTTTAGTATTTTGAATCGTGTTACTTGGTAAGGTTCCCTTTACGTGTTGGTTCATTTGCGAAGAAACTTGCTAAAATTATTCTTCTAGTTGCTTAATTACCACCGATTGAAACTCTATTTTTCGGTTAATACTTGAAATATCCGCTTTTATTCCCTTCAAGGCCTCATCTTGGTGATCCGCTCTCTTCAAAAACTTGCCAAACATCTCTTCAAGCCTCAAAGTGCTTGGCACAGCATCATGGTTGTGGGGTGGCACATAAGGACCATTCCTATAACCATATCTTCTACCCCATTCAGCATCTGACACTCTATCTCTTTCATAGTAGATAGCTCGATTATCTCTTTAAGCGCCATCACGGTTGTGGTTCCGACCTTGATTACTAGAACCTTCCCTCCAATAGTTCGAGTTGGATGCTTGGGGTTATTCCAGAAACCCG
The DNA here is from genome assembly GCA_011800125.2 of Solanum clarkiae. NCBI lineage: Eukaryota > Viridiplantae > Streptophyta > Magnoliopsida > Solanales > Solanaceae > Solanum > Solanum clarkiae. Next base: position 92,432 of record JAABOM020050034.1, on the reverse strand, counting down.
GCACTTGATTGGTCATGAAGCAGGCATCTTCATCAAAGAATAGATCTTCATATATAGGAGCCTTAGGAGTCTGGTGAGTGACTGCTTAGGCACTTGCTTCGTTTTACTTCAAGACCAAGTCCATACTTATGCAAAGTTAAGCAAGTTGCTCCATGATCTCTTCATTGATATTTGATTGGTTATTGTTGGTGTTAACCGCACAAGAATCTTCATCGCACCTCGCTCTCGCTGACCCCATGATCTGTTGGTTTTAACCACTAGCTCCATCCTTGCGGTTATCAATGAAAATTGTTGGTCAAGAAACATGCCTCCCATGATTATGTAACCGCAAGCTTGACTATTCTCATCATGTACCCGATAGAAAATCTCAACTAGGGAATCATCAGCAATCTTATGATCGGGGACCATCCTCAAGAATTTGGTAAATCTCTCCTATGTGGTACTAATAGAATTACCTATCAATTGGTCAAAGTTATTTATTTGATCTTTGAGCTTTAGCTTCTTTGATCGTGGGAAATATATTTCTACAAACACTCTCTGAAACTCTTCCCAACTTGTTATTGTACCCGGAGGAAGCTCAGACAACTACACCGCTGCATTCCCATTTAGTGATAATGGAAACATCTGCAAACCAATGGCATTAAGAGAAAGATTTTGCGTCCCTATGACACTCTTGCAGACAAAAACTAAATTATGGAGATGATGATGAGGATCCTCTAAAGGTAGCCCTGTGAATAACCCGTGGTTTTGGAGCATTTGAAGTAACCCACTTGACACCGAGAACTTAGCATCTGCTTGTAGTGGAGGCAACACTATAGAACCAGTAACGTCCATGGCCATAGGGTTCAAGCGATATTGGTTCTAACCATAAGCGTTCTCGTTAAAATCCCTAATTTATGGTCAATCATCCCTTGGGGGTAGATTATCTTGCCTCCTTATATCATCATTCATATTCATGTCTTCTTCAACTGTGACTTCCTCGTTCACTGGCACCATTATTCGAAAGAGCTGATAGATCTCCAGATTAATCAGAGCTAAAGGATTGCCTTGGCTCCTTGTGTACCCTGCAAGTAAAATCAAACAACAAAAAAAAGTAAAATAAAATAGAGTTTAGAAATTAACACTTGAATTAATTAATTGTGAAATCAAGTCAAAACTTAGCCGTATTCCCGTGTAACGACACCATAATTTTTTTGATGATGATCTGGCTCCAATAAGAAAGTGATCGCTATCAGCAAAACAAAAATAAATACTATACTAAGACGTGAGAAAACACTCAATTTTAGGGACAACTTAGGAATGGTGTTCCCCATGGTTAATTGATTCGATTTCCCTAGACAACATAGTGAAAGTTGGAAATTCGCATGCAGGACGGTAACTTAGGTTCTTCATGCCCTTTTTTGAAGGTGAAGGTCGAATTTCACCATGGCGCTTGGTCGACAACCATGCTGTGCCAACTAACCGTTACCTATTGTGCCAGTCAACCTCCCTTTAGTCAAGTTTGGTTGATTAGAGAAGAACACATCTATCGAATCCTATCATATATTTTTCTTTTCCTATTCATCACTACCTTGGTCAGGATCGTGATAGTAGGCGGGGTTTGGTGTTGGCCACTACCAAACAACAATCATAATGATGAGAAGTAGACAATACATGCAAAATCCCAATCATAGAAATGCAATAAATCTACGTCATCTCAAGTCAACTATCCATGGTTCCCACAAACCCAAGTTGTGGGTGCTTAGCTACTCATGGCTAAAGGAAAACAAAAAAAAAATGCAAAGATAAGACATAGTTGAGAGTTTTACCCAAAGCAATGAAGAATGATAGCACCACAACTTGCAAACCACAAACTGGATATATTGAGAATGAATACAATATGGGATTTGCACTCCACAAAAGTGGGTTTTCCGAGAGAAAATGAAAATCTATGTTAAAACCCTAAAATATTCTAGAGAATGTTCAAAGGTAATGTTCAATATTTGGAATATAGAATTCCAAATAAAACCTAACTTAAAGTATTTATAGTGTTTACAAATTTATCCTAAAAATTACACAAAAAAGATAGCGGGCATCTGGTTCTCTCGCAGGTACGACTCGTAGGGTGACTTACGAGTCATTCTCGGGGTCTCATATCATGTTCTTAGCATTTTGGACTCAATTGGTAAGACCTACTTGTACGAGTCATTACTTGGGGTATGACTCATATGGTCCTCTCATAGTCTAGGCCTTTAGTTTTTGGTCTGAAGTTTTGGCTCTCTGTTTCCTGCTACGAGTCCACCTATACAAGTCATTCATAAGGCTAACCTCCTTTGGACAGATTTCTAATTTGTGCTCTGTTTTTCTAGCAATGAGATCATCATACCACGTGTATCTTAAGTTATGACTTGTAGGTCAGCTCGAATGTCTTATACTTCAGCAAAATCTGCAATTTTTCTCCAAAATTATGCCAACTTACCTTTTTTGCAATAACAACATGAAACACATAAAAATCATAAAAAGTCACATAAAGAACTCACAAAATTCCTTATTTTAGGCATTAAATGTGTTGTATTTTGATAGCACATCAGATGAGTAGTCATATATTCAATCTTTTCTTTCAGTCTCTCTTGTTCAATAAGTAATTTAGACATCCTGCTCAAATGTGTTGTCTTTCCTTTTACACACTCACATTCCATAAGAGTACTTGAAGTGCCTTTTACTGCTGCTTGTAGACGAACCCCAAAGTGTTGAAGTACTTTTGTCATAAAATATCAATACAACAAACCATGCTTCTTATCCTTTACAGTCAATATCTTGCACATATGTTCTATAATGATTGCTAAACGGTTTATAGCCTCAAACTTGCTCAAGTTCTCCATCATAAATAGATCTGTAGTAGAGGGTAATATCCTTTTCTCTGATTTACAAACTCAAAAAATAATTGATAACGTCCCTTTTGAAACTTCTAAGGAACTTTAATAGTGTTGAGCTTTAGCATTTTCCCCCAAAATTTCAAAGTTCTTGGAATAGGTCTTTCCAACTACAAACCTAATCCCTTCCAAAGGAACTTCCAGAGTTTCACCCAAAATTTGCTCACTGATATGCAACCTTCTCTCATTAAACTTAGTTGTCCAACTTCCATCATCTTCACAAATTGCATTGTAATTGAATTCCCTCACCTGTGGCTAATGTAGAATTGGAACATCACTCACAAACAAGTTAGCCCAAGATTGTAGTTCCACTGCATTAGCTAGGTAACACATCCAAGGCAGAGGTATCACTTCATCATCAAATACCCTTTCTCTAAGAACCTTTTGTATTTTTAGCATTTTCATCCTCTCTTCTCTTATCAGTTCTATCTCAGCCTTCTCTCTCTCCCTTTTTGAACTAGGTCCCTTGACCGATTTGGGCACTAGTTCCTCAACTTTTCACTTTTCCTTATTCTTTTGACATTCCTATTACAAGACACTCTAGCCTTTCTTTTATATACTGGTGCATCACCACTTGGTGATTTGTTCCCTTTAGTATCTAGAGATAAATCAATATATCATCTTCCTCTGTAACCAGGTTCTCCATAATTATTTCATTCATCAATTTTCTACTCACAAAGGTACAAACTTTGATTTCTTTCATTCCATCACTCATCAATTTTTTGTTTATTTCTATGGTTAGATATGAGCTATTATTTGGTACTTTTTTAAACATTTCCTTCTGTTTTCCTTTACTGGATGTAGGCACCATTCTTCTCTTTACTTTATAAGACAATGGAAGATTATATTTGTCATCTTCACCAAGCATAAATTCTAAGATGGGAAGTCTATTGAGGATTAACAATTTTTTGGAAGGGATAAACATCCATACCCTAAGCCATCTCGGTTCCTTCTTCAGAAAATGATGAGTTCAAGCTTTTCTTCATCTCAGATAGGCTTTGTTCCACCATCCCTTCACTTGTATCTAGAATGTTAGACTCTCTCATCTTGTCTTTAGGAAGATATCCCTCCATAACTAGATTACAAAGTAGAATAGGAGAGGGACCCATTTGTACTCGAGGGCAAACTTTCTTATCCTCCAAAATAAGTGTTAGTTGAATGGACTCAAGAGGGAAAATGTTTTGAATAGTGTTGAGATCTTGAATAGGAGGGTTTTGGGAAGATTTTGGTGAAGAATTTGGTGAAGAAATAGGGATGTCCTCATTGGACTGAACCGTTGAGGTTTTGATTGTAGGAGCAGGGTTTTCGCTTGCAGGAATAATCGAAAGTAGGGCTTTCACTTACTGGAACTGTCACACCCCAAGTCTCATTAGGGCGGACTAGCACCCATTACCGATAAGGTTCGGGAGAACTAACCTATATCTATATGCTTTCTATATGTATTATAAGAGATTTCTAGATTTAACATGCCTTTAAGCAGATAAACAGTGATAACTAGCCAAAAGGAAACACATATGACTAGGCCGTTGGAGCCACAGTATTTAAATTACTAAACATGACCATACTTTAATTTACATAGTCTACAAAGCCTCTAAATAAAGGAAAACATTAGATGAGGATCAGGACAGGCCCCTCCTCAACGAACTATGCAATAAAAACGTAAGCTCTAGACATATACAAAGCCCCGAAGCAACTTGGAGCTTGGTGACAGTAGCTGAATATCGTGTACTCCTTCTGGGGAGATCTACTAGCACCTGTTCCTGCTGTATGAAATGCAGGTCCCTCGTAAGGGACGTCAGTACGAGATAATGTACTGAGTATGTAAGGAAAGATATACTATATATAAAGTAACAACTCAAATGAAATCACGCATCTGTGGAAGATCATGGACCACCCTTAGTTACACTGTGGAATCATGTACTTTATGTTCTTTATAATACTTTATCTTTATTATATAATCTGAGCACAACTATAAAACAAATGACCAACTGATCAGTGGTGAAACTATATTGGGTTCGTCCCTGGATAGGTTATACTCAATCCCTCGGGCTACCCCCTGTTGATAGGATCATCCCTGGCTAGGTGCTATCTCCACCCCTCGGCTACCACCTATCAAAAATTGTATACCTTATCTTTCAATTACCTTTGAGATAATTCTTTTGGTGGCCATAATATTGGAGCTGTAGGACTGTATATATAGCATGTGACATGTGGATAATCACACAAGACAACATGACAATGACAAGAGTACATTACACAAATGATGTAATGAGTATGAAATGGACAACTCGTGAACTTTATCTAGTAACAAGAACTCATGTAACTTGGTATCCAACCATGTACGCCGTTTTGAAGGTGACTATGTATGGAATCATATGAACGTGTAAAAGAATGAATACATGGTTAATAGTGTGTCAAAGTTGGTGAATGCCTTTATGTACCAAGGAGAGATCTATGTTTCATGCCAAGTGATACGAAATCAAGTAACCTTACATACCTAGCTGTATGGCCTCGTTACTATCTCGAGATAACCTTCCCTTCCTACAAATACTTATCTATAACATAGTAGGTGACAAAACTAGAATTAATAGCCAATAGATACACCTTGGCATCCCAATCACAGAAGAAAATAATACATGGGCAGCAAGCGGGTGATTATAAACTCCAGCGTATTCCTTTAACTTTTCCGCCCCTAATCGTATTTTCTAATACATATTAGCACGTACACATCATTTAAAGCCTATTTTAATATCATAACAGTCTTACAACAGCCCACAAAGCACGACACATCATAATTCCACACAATCTAAAAATGGACTGCATAACGTTACCTTCCTTCGCTATATTTCAACATCGACAACTCCAAACTAATTCCAAATTTAACCAAACTATTCCAGCAATATTTACACATATAAACAAACCTAAAACAGTCTTTTAACAGCACTTAATAAGTCATGAAGTAGGTGAGCTAATAGCATTATGTAGAACAGCCCGCAAGTTGAAATCAACATGACACATAAGGTAACTCGATAAAATGCGCTTGAAATGAAACCAAAACCATGGCAGCAAACTTAGGGTGATGTTTATAACTCAAACCATGTTAAGAACAACAAGTTCTCTTCATAATATAACTCACAAAAAAACCATAGAGAAATCACCAAAACAAAAGGCAAGTGTGCAATAACTTTCTGCCCACATGCTGTCCAATAATTTCAGCAAGCATAACTAGTATTTATCTCTTGTTTTTCATGATGAAACTATACTAAATAAACAACTATAATTACTTACCTTTGTATTCAAGGTTTATAATCTCCTTAAGAACCCTAAAAGAGTCGTTTGGCAGCTTCACAAAGTTGAGAAAAGTTGAGAGAAAACTTAGAGAGCAAATCTGATTTTTGTGAGGTCAAGTTGATAATTGACTTTTGGGAGCTGCTTTGACCCCTTTTTGTAGAGTGATTTGGTCGACCTAATAAGGAATCCTTAATTCACTAAGTAGGTGATGCAGCTCCTTTCTCCTTTCATTTGGACCTTTTGGGGCTCTAAATAGGTTGGACTTGGGCGACCTATTTTCAGCTTTCTTGTTTGGTTGGATTGGGCCTAAAGTATCCAAGAACTTGTGATGTCCTTAGGACTTGTTGGTTATAATTCTTGGGCTGATCATATAACCCATTTATGATTATAAAACATGGGCTAAAGTTACACCCTTAGTACGGACTTTATTCATAATCGAACTTGGACAAATTCGACGTCGAGCCTCGTCTTCGTTTAGCTAGCAAATTTAAGCTAAGCAAGTAGGTGACTCACCTGCTAGCTTACTAAGTTCTACAAGCACCTCAATTCTCTTACTTCATTTAAGGCCATAATCTACTCAATTCAACATAAAACATGTATACGCTCGACCCTCTTAAGCGTTAGACGCACATATAGCCTATTAACACAAGATTCAAGAACTTTTGAAAGTTAGCGCTAATTCGACCAAACCATGTCATGTTTCATTTGAATTGTACTAGTAGTGTAAGGTGTGGGGTGTTACAGGAACCTTGGTGATTCTATCTTAGTGAATCAACCATTTTTTGGGTGGTGTTGGAAGGTTGAGACATTGTTCTGAGAGCGTGTTTTGGAAGGGTTTAAGAGGAAAGGTAGGGTTTTTGGAAGACTTTTGAGTGAGAGTAGAGTTTTATATGGGTCTATGTAGTCTTTCTTTTTAGGAAAGGGGGAAGTAGGAGAAAACAGAAGGTTTTAGCTCCTTTGGGAAAGAATGAATGGCGAATAGGTTTTCGAGAGTGATGGTATGGCTATTAGCTGACACAGAACAATACCTATAGTTCCCCAATGCAAATCAAAAGTGATAAACAAAATTCTTACCTTTTGTGTATAGGTACTCCTCTAAGATTTTAGACGTTATGCTCAAAATTATTCTCCAACTTCAGCTATATTGATTGAATCACTATTTGTGTATACTTGTAAGGAGGTAAGAGAGTTAACTTTACCATAACAAGAATCACAAAAATTATAGAGTACTTGTTCTAATCATAGCTAAAAGGAAAGTTGATTTGCCTGAAAAAACAAGGATTTATTCCATCTTCAACATCCTTAGGTTTAATCTATTCTTCTCTGATTGATTCCTACTTAAAGATTTTGTGAAAATATCTGTTATTTGATCTTCTATTTTGCAAAATTGCATACATATATTACATAAATGAGTCCCAATCTCAAGTTCACTCAGTACTATGTCATCCCACCGAATTGGTTAAAACGTAATTTAGAATTATAAGTAGAAAATCATAAGAGCAGCTTGAACTTAGGAACCACCAAGTAAGGATTGTCCTTTCATCTTGGGGACCTATCTCAAGATATTTAGGCCAATTGTCAATATATTTATATCTTTGACAAACATAACTTTAAAGCTCTTCTTTAATGCTCAAATCATCTATACATAATCATATAAAGCTTTATTTAAAAACTCGGTGGGCTAGGCTTTTTAAATGAAATATTCATAAATCACATAATACAAAACATAAGGGAATTTCTCTTTTTAGGACCATTGAATATGCCCATCCTTCATCATTATTGAAACTCATCATAGGGTCATCATCAATAGTTCAAACATGCATATATACTTATTAAAATACTTTTAGGATATCATGAGTAGCATTTATTAACATAAATATTATGAAATCGTTATAAGCATGCACATTAATTTAACGAACTTAATGGAAAGGTAAAATACTTCAAAATAAATTTTATGGGTGGAAGGTACCCATAAATCAGGACAATCAATCCTCGAAGTCTTGGGAGGATTCTTGGAAACCCTAGGTCTTGCCTTGCCTTTACTTGAGAGAGTATTTTAGAGTAGAAGAATGAGGAATTGAATGAGGGACTTAGGGCTTTAAGGTTGGAACGGGGTCCCTTGTTCGATCCCAAAATGACAGTTTAAGAATAGGATTGACAAAAATGAAAAAACTGCCTCTCATTGAAAATGCCCGATTCAACCTGCGAAACCCTGTTTATGGGCTATAGGTCAATCCACGGGCTGTAGGTCCCATTCATCTGGTAACACATCTGAAATATCTACAAACTAGCTTTTCTAGACTCTAAACAACGAAGCATTTTATGGGTCGTGTAAACACATATGAGTCATGGTTTGACTCAAAGAGTCCTTTCATACTTAGCCATTTTTCTTATTTTCTGAGTGGCATTCCACGAAGCACCCTACAGGACGTATACTATTTGACCGGCCGTCTGGTATCACATAGGTCACCTTTCAGCAAACTCCAATTTTTGTTCATGTCTGATAGTCTTACTCATGACCCTACCAACGAACTGTAAATACATCTTATGGGCCATAACTTGGTCCATCGGTTATCAAACTTGGAAATTTTTCCCCTTCCTAAAATCTCATATTTAAGGACCAATCCTATGAGTTGTACACTTACGGGCTGTAAGTTGCCCACGTGAACCTGACTTTAGGTCATTTCAGGCCAACTTTTCTGCACTCAAGGCTTCTAAACTAGAGGTCATTACAATATCTCTCCCTTGGGATCATTCATCTACGAATGTACTTAAAGGTAGCCTCTAAGGAGTAATCTAGTAGCTAATAACCCAATATGCATGCAAAAATATAGGTTAAACATAATTTCCTAAAAATTTCAAATTTCACACTTAAAATATGTCTCAAAATAGTCCATAAACATGATTTCCTTAAAAATTGCATGATTTAAAGTTGATTTACTCATGGGTCTTATTTATTATAAAAATCACTGCATACTATGTTGGGGTTTATGAGATTGTGACTATTTTACCATGTATTGGGCTATCAAACTATAATGTAATGTGAGATTTGTTGAAGGGTTTTGATGCATATTGCTTGAGGGTGTTACCAAGAATCTATTGATGGTTTTACATTGGAATTTGTAGCATGATAACACTTTTGAATTACATGTTTTCACACTATCACTACACACGCTCTAAGTGTTTGATTTACTATCCGGTTATGTTTTCTTGAAGAATTGAAGGTCCAATGCGTGTCATATAAATTGAATGACTTTAAGATGATGAAATGATGATTAAAAGTAATGCATGCATATAATAATGAATGGAGATTATATATATCTGATATTATCTCTATAGTGTTGGGATGACCAAGCCTAGCTCGGGAGGTTGTAGGCCCGGGTAACCTTCTTGAGGGATTGGTACCTCGACCACCTAGCTCGAGGGGTGGTAGGCCTGGGTAACCTTGTTGGGGGGTTTGTACTCCATCAACCTCATGAAGTGGTTTTTACCTCATGCGCCTCTCCAAGGAGGTGGTAGGCCTTGGATTGCACTTAGAATTGTTAATCCTTACACTTATTTGTGATCCATATAAGTTTGATTTACTACGAGCATCTTCCATGCACACCATATTTCCATATGTGCTCGTTGCCTATACTTATGCATTTTGATTATGTTACTATCACTTGTGTCATTGTATCCTATATACTTGGTAAATTCAAACATACTAATGCATACTCCATTCCTATATGAAGTTACCATGTAGAAAAAGGTGCACTGCTTGATCATCCTCCTCCTCTACATGGCTAGTACGATTGACTCTCAAGCTTGTTGGTGAGTCCTTTATTCCAGGGATGTTTCTTATGATCTTTCACTATGTACTAAGACTATCTTTCCTTTATTTATGTATTGACAATGAGGGTGATCCCAGTTGCTTATCATGGCCCCCACTCTTATATATGTAGTAGAGGTGTTGTTGGACATGTTATGTATCTATGCAATGAACCTTGACTCGCTTGTTTCTTGACATTATGATATGGAAGTTTACCCTTAGTCCCAATTCCCTTGTTTATTCTTATCTCTCATTATCATTTTAATTGCTTCCACGACCAAGGATGTGTAATGATATGTTATGAGGCTTGTTTGGGGTTCTTTTGGGTTGCCCATTTGCCAGTCATGTCTAGGTCCTAGGCTTGGATTGTGGCAACTGCTCCTTCAATCCTTGGAATGGCAGCTGGGCTTCCCATAAGTGAAGCAAGCAATGGACCTGGCTAGATATTCTGCTTTATGGGATCTTCTGCACTTAGGGAAACTTGGACTTGGGGCTTAGAAACAACCCCTTTGTCCTTTGTAGACCGGGGAGGTAGAGTGTTGGTAGATCTTTGCCCATTTTTATTTTTACCACCTTGAAACTAGTGAGCACTGCCCCGTTGTTGAGAGTTACTCCCACCATCAACTCGAGCCCTCTTGGACTTCCTTGCCCTTTCATAAAGCTTTTCCTCTTTAATATGCTCCTTGTATGTCATCAAGCAAGAAATATCCATCGCTTTGGCTAACATGGCCATCTTATAGTCCTTGTAGACTAACTCAGGGATGTCAAAAATGAACTTGCTCATACGAGCCCTCAGATCCGTGACCATAATGGGAGCATACTTTGATAGCTTGGTGAATTTGAGAGCGTCGATGTTGGAAATGAACTTGCTCATGTGATCCCTTGGATCCATGACAATAAAGGAAGAATACTTTGGTATCTTGGTGAATATACTCCTTCACGCTCATGGTCTATTGCTTAAGATTGATAAATTCTTGGACCTTATCCTACCTAAGCTCAATTGGAAAGAACTGGTCCATGAAAGCACACTTCAAGTCCTCTGAACCGATAGGAACCACTCCTTGGTCCCTCTTGTTCGCCCATTATTCATGCAAAATCTTGGTGACTCCTTTGAGTTGAAAGGCCACCTACTTGGCTTTCTTTTTCGATGGAATGCCCATCACCACAACCACCTAATAAGCCTCCTCAATAAAGTCAATAGGGTCCTCCTTCGCCTTAGACCCGTGGAATTCTGGCGAGTACATTTACATAAAGTCACGTACTCTAGTAGCCGGGGTAGGCACTTGGGTAGTTATGAACATCTCCCAATTTGCTTGATTAGCCAATACTTGGGCCAATAAGGTAAAAGCGACTCGAAACTCCGTATGAGACACTCCATCATCCTATTAGAGAGAGGAACTTATTGTTAAGAGTGCCACGTTAAGAAGGAGCTCTCCATGGTGGCATGATCTAAAAATAAGAAAAAGGCCATTATTAGTTATGGAAAAACTTATTCAACTCTAAGGCACGATATGATCATGAAAGAAGGAAAGACTTTCCTAAATCGCCTCATATCCGCTCACTAAAGAGAGTGACGTGCTTCACAACTTTGAATGAGACTCTATGCTACAGGTTATACATGGACATCTGAGGAACATTACAAAACCTTTTGCTCTGATAGCAAGTTTGTAATGATCGAACCTAGGGGCCTCGTCATCACAAGGCGAATGAAATGCCCGAAAGCACCTCACTCAAGCCATCTTAAGCATCTTAAGCATTCATAGGCATGCAATAGATGCATTTCCAAAAAAATAAAGGAAAAGGGACTGTGCCATTAGCCAATGAAAAACCATTAAAAAGTAGTGAAAATGACTAACATTGATTTTTCCATAGGCATGCATATAACATTATTGATGGACGGGACTCGTAACAGTCGGTCTCCATCAAATAGAAAAGAATCTATAATTGTACAACATTGAAAGTAAATGCCTCTAAAGGGATACAAATATACTATCTCAAGCGTAAATACAAGATAGAGTGGAATGATGGTAGGGTCCCAAATTAGGGGCTCACCACAAATAACAATGCTAGTTTTGAAAGCTGAGTAATAGCCACGAGCCAGTAGAGGAGGGCCTGTCCCTATATTGTTAAATCATGCGGGCAAAATATATGTTACTACATTGGAATATAGTAAGTATGTGAGATGCAATGTATTTATGAAATTGTAATCCATTATTCATGAGTATAACGTATAAGTACTTAACTAAAAAAACATATAAGCATATAAGTGAAAGATACATAGAGTGCGCTTAAGTATGCTCAAGGAATATGGCTCAGTATGAATAAGAGTCAATGCATAAGAAGTAACATGTAATGGAAGCATATCATAGAATCATAAACTTGTGGGAATAGACCTTAACCAATATATAATATTATGTGAGCTACAACACGGAATCCAGTGAACTCCTTCCATTGGGAAAAAAGCCAATGAAATTCCTTTCATAGGGAGAAGGGGAATCTACTTGCCAAGGTAGATGTCCAAAACCTAGTTAACTCGTAATTGAATCTATAATAGCATATGGGCTTACGTGGATCCACTAACCTAGCCTACAAGGGATCCTATGGTGCCACATATTTAGAGACATTGAGATTTAACTTTAAGGGGTCACGCCTTAACTAACTCTAAGGACCTAGACTATGTACGACCTTAATGGATCTTGGAATTTTGGTTCTGAAATTGTTTAGACTAAGGTGATACTTCAAGGAAGCCTTCATGGTTCATGTGAGGGCATATGGATCATGTGGAGACTCCTTGAAGTGGCCCTTGGCCTTGTGTGGGAAGTGTTGGCCTTAATATGGAAGTTTAAGACTAAGGCATACCATAAATGGACCCTACATTACCCGTGTGATGCTTCACGATGTGTTTACACCAAATGTTTATGATTATGGAGTACGGATTGAGGTGGACGGTAGGTTGGGATATCCCCAAGGGTCTATACTTCTTTACCAGATAGGTGCCCAAAGGAGCATAGAATTGGGATTGGAGGCAGGGTGGGCTATCTCCAAGGGTCCATATTCCTTTCTCATATGTATGTACTTAGTAAAGCTATTCCTACGCATGAAAGTATGACATAAAGTATGATTTGGCATTTTAGCCAAGCATGCATGAATATGAAGTATGTTTGGCTTAAAGCCTAAGAATGCATGATATGAAATATGATTTAGCCTTTCGGCCTAAGTATGTAGGTAAACAATTTGAAAGTATTGTGCCTCTTTTACAAGCACATATATGTATATGTATTCATGTTGGATGATGACCTGGCACCGATGGTATTGGAGGCAGGGTGCACTATCCCGGATGGTCCATACTCCTTTCTCTTGAACTGTGTGTCTAACATAGGTAAGTTTATGCCCCTTTGTGGATGATGAATCATTATGGATCTACCTTTGGAAAGCAGGTCACCTCTTTATCCATTATGGGGTAAATGAGGAGTTCTAAGTTATAGCTCACTTGGTCTTATATTGGTAACGGTCCCATCCGCATTATATATGGAGTATTTTCGCATTAATGCATCATGCACCTCATGGCATATTGATATACTTTTCCCTTGTTGTGTGATTCTTTCTATATACATCCCTTTGTCATCTAACATTGAATGCAAGTTCAATGAGTTCATATGCATTACATGCCCGTATACTTAGTACATTTAAACGTACTAACACATACTTTTACCTTCATGATTTAACCATGTGGGGACCGAGGACTACCTCCATCTATCCTACAATGGCTAGATTGGATCTTGAGACACATGTTATGGTGAGTCTTATCTTTCAAGGAAAAACCTCCGTTCCTCTACCTTTGATGCTTAGTTTATGTTATTTACATTGAGTGTGAGCCCAGAAAATGTCTTGGCCCCCATCCTATCCTATGACTAGATCCACTGTTGAACATCTTGTAGACTCCTTTACATTGATATGCTAAGTTTTTCTTTTAATGATTTTGATTACGGATATGCTTATTTAATGTATATGGTCATTATGAATTGATTATGAGCTTATGTTCTGGATTCATGTTATAACATAGAAGATCTTAAGTCACGTATAGCCTCCATAAAGTGAGTCAAACTTACCCATCCCTTAGTCTTTTCCATCCCTTAGAACTTTGTGTTTACTATTTCATGTATGCTTCCAAATCGATGATGTGTGAATGGGTGCTATGAGGCTTGTTTGGGGACTCTAGGGAACTATACTAGCGACCTAGTTCCCATTTTCCATGTCACTCCTCAATCCTAGTTTTGGGTCATGAAAAACTTGGTATCAGAGCACTAGGATAGTAAATGATTCTTGGAGTCCAACATATCACATCAAATAGATTCCTATTCATGGGTGTAAAGTACACCATACCTATGAGTGGCAGGCTATGATGGCGTTCTAGAAATTATCTCACTTTCTCAAGTCCTATGTCATGCTTTGGTCCGTATGTTATGGTTTCCTTATCTTGACGATGTCCTCGCTACATTACAAGAGATGCCTCTATGAAGACTCTCCTACCAAGACCAGCCCCAGCTAAAAGGACGAAGCTCCTCAAAGTCCTATGAAAGAGCCTATCTCTAAAGGTGAATTTCATACAACTTTTTCTATGCTTGCACAAGTAGTAACTTCTTGGGCTTGGCCAGTTATTCTTTCTCCCTGTGACCTCACACCATCTTCTAGGGTAAGAGATTTTACCTGGATGAATCCTCCGGAGTTCTGTGGGTCAAAAGTTGATGAGGATGCTCAAGAGTTTATTGATGAGCTCACTAAGATATTGACTGTTATGGGGGTGACTTCTAAGGAGAAAGTTGAGTTGGCTACTTATCAGTTGAAAGATGTGGCTCAAGTGTGGTATATATAATGGTTGATGGAAAGGGTTTTTGGTAATGCTGTGAATTGGGAGGAATTCAAGTTTGCATTTCTGGATCATTCTTCCCACATGAACTAAGGGAATCTAAGATGACAAAGTTTATCAATCTCAAACAGGGTGGTATGAATGTGAGGGACTATGCTTGTGGCTGACCCCCCGTGCATGAATATATAAATTTATTTCTGAGATCTCTGACTTGGTTATGAAGGAGTCTTGCAGCTATGCTTATTCAGAACATGGATGTCTCTAGTCTCAGTACATATTCTGAGCAGGTTGAAGGATAGAAGCTTAAAGCGAAGACAGTAAATGATTCTAAGAGGGCCCATTATGATAGTGGGTCCTCTAACTCCGAAGATAATGATGGTGGTTATGGTATCTTCCAACAGGGCCAAGATTTTAATGCAAGGTTTACTAATACTAGCATGCATCCTCCCAAGACACATGTTGAGGGTGCGCCATTGCCTCTATGATGTGACAAGTGTGGAAAGATTCATTTGGGGAAGTGTTTATGCGTTTCGGGTGCTTGCTTTGGGTGTGGGAGACAATTCACAAGCTTGCTGATTGCCCAAAGGCATCGAAGAAGGGTCAAATGGCTCAACGTAATCAATTCCAACTAAGAGCTCCACTAGGTAGTGCCCCCAAGAACAACATATTCTATGCTTTGCATGCTCGACCAAAAGTGGAGGAAGCTCCGGATGTTATGACCAGATTGTTGAAAGTGTTTGATTTTGATGTTTACTCTTTGCTTGATCCAAGTGCCAATTTATTTTTTGTAACTCCTCTGTTGGCTATTAAGTTTGGTATGAGTCCTGAAATCTTGAGGGAGTATTTTTTTACTCTATACTTCCATGGGTGAATCTATTATTTCTCATAGAGTTTATCAGGGTTGTCCTATTTCTTTTGCATAAGGTCTTCCTATGTGATCTTGGGAACTTGAGATGTTTGATTTTGAAATGATTCTCGAGATGGATTGGCTGCATGCTTCATGTGCCTTTACAGATTGTACAACCCGAAAGGTCAAGCTGTAATTTCCAAATGAGCCTGTTATTGAATGGAAGGGTAGTGACTCCATTGTTAAAGGTTAGTTTATTTCTTACCTTAAGGACTGAGTGATGATCTCAAAGGGGTATATTTATCATATTTTAAAGGTCAAGGAGGTGGAATTTGAGTCACTTACTCTTTAATTGGTTCCGGTGGTGAATGAGTTTTTAGATGTGTTTCCCAAAGACTTTTCCAACATTCCTCCCTAAAGGCAAGTAGACTTTGGCATATATCTTCTTCTAGATACTTCACCTCTCTCTATTCCTCCTTGTCTTAAGATATTGACTGAGTTAAAGGAGTTGAAGGATCAGTTAAAGGATTTGTTGAAGAAAAGCTTTATTAGGCCAAGTACATCTCCATAGGATGCTTGGGTATCGTTTCTATGAAAAAAAGATAGATTTTTTTTGATGTCCACTGATTATAGACAATTGAATAAGGTAACTATCAAGAATAAGTATCCATTACCAAGGATTGACGACTTGTTTGATCAACTTCAAGGGGCTAACCATTTCTCAAGATTAACCTCCATTCTGGTTATCACCAATGAAGGTTATGGAGTGTGACATTCCAACGACGTCCTTTCAAACTAGGTATGGGTATTTCAAACTTGTGATGATGTCATTTGGTTTGACTAATGCTCCGATTTTGTTTACGAATCTTATTAATTAGGTGTTCAAGTCATTCCTTGATAGTTTTGTGGTTGTTTTCATCGATGATATCCTTATTTATTCCTGAAGTGAGTAGGAGCATATAGATTATTTGAGGTTGGTTTTTCAGACTTTGAGGGAGAGAAATTGTATGCTAAGTTTAGAAAGTGTGAGTTTTAGTTTAGTGAGGTTGCTTTTCTTGGTCATGTGGTATTTGTTGTTATTAAGGTTGATGCAAAGAAGGCACAGGCCATTAAGAATTAGCCTAAACCATTGACTCCTTTAGATGTTCAGAGTTTTCTTGGGTTGGATGGTTATTATAGAAGGTTTGTTGAGATGTTCTTATCTATTACATCTGCTTTGACTAAGTTGACTCAAAAGAAGGCCAAATTTTTATGGTCAGATGAATGTGAGAAGAGTTTTTAATCTTTGAAAGATTGACTTATATAGCTCCTGTTTTGACTTTATCGGATGGCTGAGATGGGTTTGTGGAATACTGTGATGCTTCTCAGATTGGGTTGGATTGTGTACTTATGCAATATGGTAAGGTAATAGCTTATGCATCTAGGAAATTGAATGTGCATGAGCGTAATTACCCAGCTAATGATCTTGAGTAAGCAGCGGCAGTGTTTGCATTGAAAATATGGATACATTACTTATATGGAGTTCGTATTGATGTTTTCATCGATCATAAGAGTTTGCAATATATGTTCACTCAAACGGATCTTAACTTAAGGCAAAGGAGGTGGTTGGAACTCCTTAAATACTATGACATAAGTGTGCAACATCATCCCAACAAGGCAAATATTGTAGTCGATGCTCTTAGTAGGCTATCTATAGGTGTTGGGCTAAATAAAAATGTGGATTTGGCGGCCTACTAATTCAAGGGTGTGGACCAAACATGGTATGAGCAATGAAAGAGAAAGAAGGGGAATGGTCATGTGATGCTTTGGGAGGAGTTCAAATTGGCTTTCCTTAATCGATTCTTCCCTCTTGAGCTTAGGGAAGTTAAGTTGGTTGAGTTAATAATTTGAAGAAAGGTGCTATGAGTGTGAGGGAGTATGCCCTCAAGTTCAATCAACTTTCAAAGTATGCTCCTTACTTGGTGGCCGATGCTAGATCTAGGATGAATAAGTTTGTTATGGGGATCTCCGATTTGGTAAGTGAAGAGTGCCGATCTGCTTCGCTAATTAGTGACATAGACTTTTCTTAGTGGATAATCTATGCCAAGAAAATGGAGGATGAAAAGTTGAGGAATAAGAGAGGTCATGAGGCCAAAAGGGCCCGGTTTGAGGGTAGTTCCAAAAGGGTGCTAGATTTCATCAAAGCCAAGGGCTTCCTCATACTACTAATATGGGAATAGTCAATGACTTCCCTAGACCTCATGGTGTGGTATAGTGGCTCATAATCATGCATGTCCTAGATGTGGGAAGAAGCATGGGGGTCCATGTTTGAAGGGTTCCAATGCATGCTTCAAATGTGGGGAGCATGGTCACAAAAAGATGGATTGTCCAAGAATCCGTGGTAAGGGCCGGGGTGCAAATACAGTCCATTTGGGTAGAGGTGGTCATCAAGGTGGTTCCCCAAGGCACAACCATTTTTATGCTCTACATGGGAGGCAAGGGGTTGGTGAGGTCCACGACATTGTTACCGATATGTTGAAAATTGTTGATATTGATATATATGCGTTGATTGATCCAGATGCCACCCTTTTCTTTGCTACCCCCTTTGTTGCTAGAAAGTTCCTCGTTGAGTCAGAATTGTTACATGAGTCATATGAGGTGTCTACTCCTATTGGTGCTTCTATTGTAGCTAGGAAAGTGTATAGAAATTATTCAATTTGCATCTTGCATAAAATAGATATGGTTGATTTAGATGTTATTCTTAGGATGGATTGGTTGTATGCATACTATGCCTTTATTGATTGTAGAACCCATAGGGTCAAGTTTTAATTCCCAAATGAACTCGTCCATGAGTGGGAGAGTCATGATGTGGTCGTGAAGGGAAAGTTCATTTCTTGCATTAAAGCCGATAAGATGATTTCTAAGGGGTATTTGTTCCATCTTCTGAGAGTCAAAGATGTGGAGTCCAAAGTCCCTCCTATGGTGTCAATTCCAGTTGTAAATGAGTTTATTGATGCCTTCCCAAAAGACCTTCCCGGTGTCCCTCCCGAAAGGGAGATAGATTTTGGTATAGAACTCCTCCCCAATACTCAACTCATTTCTATTCCCCCATACATATGGCCCCAGTGGAGTTGAAGAAGTTAAAAGAATAATTAAGGAATTGGAGAAGGGGTTTATTAGCCCTAGTCAATCACCATGGGATGCACCGGTCTTGTTTGTGAAAAAGAAGGATGAGTCCCTTATGATGTGTATTGATTACCGGCAACTCAATAGGGTCACCATCAAGAATAGGTATCCTCTTCTAAGAATTGATGACTTGTTTGACAAATTGCAAGGGGCTAGCCATTTCTTTAAGATTGATCTCCGGTCTGGGTATCATCAAGTAAAGGTGAGGGGTTGTGATATTCCGAAGATGTCCTTTCGGACTAGGAATGGGTATTACAAGTTTGTTGTGATGTATTTTGGGTTGACCAATGCACCAACCATCTTTATAGATTTGACGAATAGGGTCTTTTAGCGCTACCTCGATTATTTTGTTGTGTTATTGATGATATTTTGATCTATTCCCAGGGTGAGGAAGAACATATGGGTCATTTGAGGGTTGTGCTTTAAAGGTTGAGGGAAGAGAAATTATATGCCAAATATGAGAAATGTGAATTTTCATTGAGAGAGGTTCCATTCTTAGGGTATGTGGTGTCGGGGGATGGTATAAAAGTGGATCCCAAGAAAACCAATGTGATTAGGAATTGGCATAGACCATTAACCCCGTTGGATATAAGGAGCTTCTTCGGCTTAGTGGGGGTACTATAAGAGGTTTGTGGATGGGTTTTCCTGCATTGCTTCTCCGACGACCAAATTGACTCAAAAGAAGGTTAAGTTTGTGTGGACGGATGACTGTAAGAGGAGATTCCAAATAATAAAGGATAGGTTTGTGTCAGCTCCTCTATTATCTCTTCTGAATGAGCTAGAGGGTTTCATTGTGTATTGTGATGCCTCCTGAGTTAGTTTGGGTTGTGTTTTGATGCAAAGTGGTATGGTCATAGCGTATGCTTCTAGGAAACTCAAAGTGCATGGAAAAAACTACCCAACTCATGAACTTGAATTAGCCGCCGTGGTATTCACTTTAAGGATTTGGCATCATTACTTGTATGGGGTTCATGTGGATGTCTTTACCAATCATAAGAGCCTCCAATATGTGTTCACTCAAAAAGATCTCAACTTGAGGCAAAGAAGGTGGTAAGAATTCCTTAAGGACTATGATATGAGTGTGCAATATCCTCCGGGTAAGGCAAATGTTGTGGCGGATGCTTTGAGTAGGGTGTCCGAAGGTAGCCTAGCTCATGGGGATAGTAGTGGTAAGGAGTTGGCTAGAGAGGTCCATCAGATGGCTAGGTTGGGGGTTGGATTAGAGGAGGATAATAATGGTGGGGTTGTTGTTGTTGATGGCTCAAAATCTTCTTTGGTTGATGAGCTGATAGCAAAGTAAGACCTTGATCCTTGTTTGTTGGAGTTGAATGCTTTGGTTAGTAGTGGTAAGGTGGAGGTTTTCTCCCGAGGGGGATATAGGTTGCCCGAAACTAGGAGAGGTTTTGATCCTATATGGGTGGTGGTTGATCGGATGATGAAATCGGTTCACTTTCTACCGGTTAATACTACCCATGGGGCTGAAGAGTATGTAAAATTGTACATCCATAAGATTGTAAGGTTGCGTGGAGTTCCTTTGTCCATCATATTGGATCGTGGTGCCCAATTTCCTTGTTATTTTTAGAGGTCTTTTCAAAAGGGTCTTGGTACAAAGGTTAAATTTAGTATGACTTTCTACCCTAAAATGGATGGCCAAACCAAAAGGACAATTCAAACCGTTGAGGATACGCTTAGGGCATGTGTTTTGGAATTGAGGGGTAGCTTGGATGATCATCTTCCGTTGATTGTGTTTGCATATAACAATAGCTATCGTTTTAGCATTGGTATGACTCCTTTTAAGGTACTCTATGATAGGCAATGTAGATCAACAGTTGGATGCTTTGAGGTTGGATAGGTGTCTTTGTTGGGGACGGATCTGGTCATGGAGGATCTTGAGAAGATAAGGATGATTACAGGAAGGTTTAAAACAGCCCAAAGCCCCAAAAAATCCTATGCCAAAGTAAGAAGAAGGGACCTTGAATTCAAAGTGGGCAATTGGGTTTATTTGAAGGTTTCTCCAGTGAAAGGTGTGGTTCATTTTGGTAAGAAGGGGAAATTAATTCCTTGATATGTTATCCCTTTTAAGGTGATAAAGAGGATTGAAAAGGTAGCTTATGAGTTGAGGTTTCCTAGTCAAATGGATTGGTGCATCCGATGTTCCATCTCTTTATGTTGAGAAAATGTGTTGGTGATCCTAATGCTATTGTGCTTCTTGATATTGCGGGTATTGTGGAGAATAACTTGAATTATGAGGAGGTTCTGATTTTATAAAGGCAAGTGAAGAGGTTGAGGAACAAAGAGGTGGCATCCGTTAAGGTCCTTTGGAGGAACCAACAAATTAAAAGAGCTACTTACGAAGCTGAAGCTGATATGCAAAAGCAGTATTCTTATTATTCCACTCCAATCAACCCTAAGGTACTAATTCTAAGTGACCTATGTGATATCACGTCTTATATTTCAGTCCCTATGTCAGTCATGTGCATCCATGTTTAAGTTGGCAAATTATGATGATTTTACACTTATGTTGAGATTTTGGAAAGTGATGTTTTCAATGTGATGTTGCATTCTTGTTGGGGCTTATTTTTTCATGATTATTCTTATCTTGTACAACTCTTTTACATTTGGGGATGAATATTCTCAAGGGGGAGATATTGAAACGACCCCAAAAAGTGCCTAAAAACATGCCTCAGAAGTTCCCAGAATCTTATTTTCCATATATCTCAAATTCTGTGGATTATTGCGACACCCTGTAACCCTGTGCATTTATGTATTCATGTTTCAAGGCTAATTTGGTTAGGTTGCGGGTGTATTAGGTTCATAGGAGACTCGCAGTACCTATACGAGTTCAAGACTTCCCCAAGAGTTGAGTCTTGGATGATGGTTCATGCGAGGGTCAACTTTAAACAAGCATAACTTTTAGCACATTTGAAATTGGGTGGCCGAAAACATGTCAAAAGAAAGCTCTTTGAGTTAGGTTTCCAATGCACTTGGTTTCACCTCATTTATAGTTCGGAGTCAAAAGTCATAGGTTGGGGTACGACTCGTAGGTTAGGCTCATAGCAATTTCCAGAGACTCCAAAATTGAGCCTTGTGGTCATGTGAAGGATCCTACAAGTCGTAGTGTTACCTGTGGGTCATAATGGGGCTCGTAACAGCCATTAGAAAACTTTTTAGGAAGGGTTATTTTGGTCCTTTCCCACCCTTTCTAAGCTCTAAATTGACGTTTTTATGCACATTCAAGGTCCCAAAATCCTTAACTTCTTCATTGTATAATAAAATACTCTATCAAACCCTTATACTAATATTTCACTCCAAAGTCAAGTGACCAAATCTCTTGGGGATCTTAAGGAATTCTTCCAAGCTTAAAGTTCTCACCTCCATCTTCACCAAGAAATTCTCCAACGCTAAGGTTTGTGGTGTTGAACCATTAGGTCCTTCCGCCCATGGTATCTATACCTTGTTTTTACTAATATTGCATTATTTAAAGTAGATTTCACATGTGGGTCTTGTACATTGAGAAATTTACTGCACAATAATTTATGTGCATGAAAGTTTGTGGTTTTAGTATGTTTTTAGCTCTAGATCTTGAATCTAATATTGAATTTGATGAGAGGTTTTGATGTGAATGTATTAGGGCTGTTGCATGTTTTTGATTAGTGTTTTCACAACAAATTTTCTAGCATAATTTCATCTCTAAATTGCATAGTCTTTTACCCCTATTATACACCCCAAGGTATTCGATAAAATGTCCGGTTATAGTTTCTTGAGGAAATAAAAGTCCAAAGAATGAGATATGATATGAATGATGTTATGATGATGAAATGAGCTTATGTATATGATTATTCCTATACGAAGTGTTCCACTAGAGCATATGATAAATGCTATATAAAGTGATGCATTAGACCATGCCTAATCCGGGGGGATAATAGCCCAGGTAACATATCGAGGGGTTAGTATCTTGGTAACTGAGGTTGGGGTTAGTACTCACCAACCATGTCAGGGGCTCATACTTCGTCACCTGGATGATAGGTGTGAATGTCATTAACCATTTGAGGGGTGCGTACCTCACCACCTTGGGTGATGGGGTGTGATCATCACCATCTTAGCCCAACACAAGGTAGGATACTTGCTTGGTCTTATCTTCACATATGATATCCTATATGAGCATGAGTTACTTAAGCATGATTTACTTATTCATTGATCATACATGTGATATTTCTATATTATGCCTATTGCCTATTGTTGTGCATTTTGGATTGTGATGCTTATCTCTTGTTGCATTGAATCCCACATACTTAGTACATTCAAACGTACTAATGCATACTCTTGCCTACATGATAACACCATAGTTGATCATCCTCCTTATCCATGTGGCTAGATCGGTGCTATTCAAAGATAGTTGGTGAGTCCTCCATTTCGGTAAGTGCTAGACGACCTATACAGGGTCTTTTTATGGTTTTCCTTAGAAAAAATATTGGCCAAAAAGGTAGGGCATTATCCAAGGCCTCTTCAGTGGCTAGTGGTGAGGACCACGGTTCGTGGGAAGTTCCCTGGAGTGCCATCAAGCCTCAAGTACCTTCTTAATCTATGCAAAGCCATACATAAGCACTCCCCATGGGTCGCACATCTTTGGAAACTTAATTTAAGCATTAATATAGTCTCATCAAATTTAGGTCCTTACATCATCGCCCCCTTAGGAACATTCATCCCATAATGAGCTAGAACAAGGCTTGAAAAACTTGAATTGAACATGAAAGATTCCAACATGAATGCATAATGCATAATTATTACTCAAAAATCATAAAGTCATTAAAACTCATGTCGTAAAACATCTTTTAAATCATTTTTGTGCATATGTGTGCATGTCATGCCATGAAACACAGGAGTGAAAGAATTAGGACCATTTCAAATAGGAAGAACCTAATACCTTAGGATTGAGTAGATTGGAAAAGATAGGGATATCGCCTCATCATGTCTGACTCCGCATCACATGTCACACTCTCCACATGTAGATTTCTCTAAAGAACCTTAACTAAAGCCACATCCTTGATGCAAAATCACATTATTTGCCTATCCAAGATCTTAACCGGGTCTTCATCATACGACAAGTTTTCTTCAACTTCAATACCCTCTAAAACACAATTGGACTAGGTCAACAATCAATTTCCTCAACATAGACATATGAAAAACTGGGTGAATAGAACTCATCTCCAAAGGCAAATCTAATTTACCAACCACCTTGCTAGTCTGCTCAACTATCCCATAAGGGCCTATATACTAGGGACTTAGTTTTCCCTTCTTACCAAAATGCATTACAACCTTCATAGGTGAAACATTCACATATGCCCAATCACCAACAAGAAACTCAAGATCACTCTTTCTAATATTCGAATAAGACTTTTGGTGACTCTAAGTTGTCTTCAACCTCTCTCTAATCAACTTTACCTTTCCATGGCCTACAACACCAAATTTGTGCCAATTAAAGCCATATCTCCCAACTCAAATCACCCGAACAGAGATCTACACCTCCTATATAAAGCCTCAAATGGTGCCATGACTATGCTAGCATGAAAAGTATTATTGTAATAATAGCTATAACAATAGCTACAACACGAGTATAAAGATGGCACCTTATGAAGCTTTGTATGGAAGGAAATGTAGATCGCTAATTGGATATTTTGAAGTGGGTGAAACCACCTTGTTTGGGCCAGATGTAGTACAATAAACCATGGAAAAAGTGAAGGTGATATAGTAGCGACTAGAAACAGCCCAAAGTCATCACAGAATATATGTGGATGCCAAGAAAAGAGGACTGGAATTTTCAGTACATGATTGGGTATTTGTAAAGGTGTCTCCATTGAAAGGGGTTATGAGATTTGGTAAGAAGGGAAAACTGAGTCCATGCTACATAGGGCCATATTAGATTATTAAGAAGTTTGGGCAGGTTGCATATGAACTAGAGCTACCCCTAGAGCTCTCAATGGTTCATCCAGTTTTTCATATCTCAATGCTTCGAAAATTCATAGGTAACCGATCCCGTATCACTCCTATTGAGGGTATGCAGTTTACAGAATATCTCACCTATGAAGAGGTACCCGTTGCTATTCTAGATTGTCAAGTTAAGAAGCTAAAGAATAAAGAAATAGCTTCAGTTAAAGTACTTTGGAGGAACCAACAAGCGGAAGAAATAACGTAGGAGGCCGAGGATACGATGAAATCGAAATATCCTCACTTATTTGAAGCTAAAGAGGAAGTCCAACATGCAGAATTGGGACACTAATAGCTACGTGTGATTGAACACTTAATGTGTTGTCAAAAGTTTGTGTAAGTAAAGGTTTAAACTTGGTTAAACTATTCAATTGTGCTAATATTCGAGCATGAATGTTTCGGGGGGAGGGGGGGAGGATGTAACACCCCACACCTTATAATACTAGTACAATGCAAATGAAACATGACATGATTTGGTCAAATTAGCGCTAATTTTTAAAAGTGCTTGAATCTCGTATTAATGGGCTATATGTGCATTTAACGCTTAAGAGGGTCGAGTGTATACATTTTTTGTGTCAAATTGAAGAGATTATGATGTTAAAATGAAGTGAGAGAATTGAGGTTCTTGTAGGAATTAGTAAGCAAGTAGGTGAGTCACCTACTTGCTTAGCTTAAATTTGTTAGTTAAACGGAGACGAGGCTCGACGTCGAATTTGTTCAAGTTCGATTATGAATAAAGTTAGTGTTAAGGTTGTAACTTTGGCCCATGTTTTAGCATCATAATGGGACTATATGATCAGCCCAAGTAGGATATTAAAAGGGCCCAAAGACTTCACAAGTTCTTGGATATTTTAGGCCCAACCCAAGTGAAGAAGAAAGCTGAAAATGGGTAGCCCAAGTCCAACCAATTTGGAGACCCAAAAGGCCCAAATGAAAGGAAAAAGGAGCTGGATCACCTACTTGGTCAAATAAGGCTGAGAATGACTCATTAGGTTGGACAAAATCACACCTTAAAAAGGGTCAAAGCAACTCCCACAAAGTCATTGTTCACTTGAACTCACAAAAAAAAAAAAAAAACAGATTTGTCTTCAAAGTTCTCTCAACTTTTCTTTACCTTGTAAAGCAGTTAAACAACTCTCCTAGGGTTGTTGGAGAATCCCTACACCTTGAAGTGATTGTACACATGTATTTAATATGGTTTCGTATGAAAAACAAGAAGCATATGCTAATATGTTTGTGCTGGAAAATCTGGACATATTCTGTTTTGAAAGTTGCTGCAAATTTTTCTATTGTTTTAGTGACTTCTATATGGTTAGTGGGGTGAAAGACAATTCGATGTTATTAGCATGGTTTGATTTATAAACATCACCCTAACGTTGCTGCCCCTGATTTTGGTTTCATTTAACAAGCGCATTTTATTGTGTTATCTTAAGCGTCATGTCGATTAGAACTTACAGGCTGTGGCATATAATGCTATTATCCCACGTCCTTCATGACATCTTAAATGATGTTATAAGACTGTTTTAGGTCTGTTTGTATGTGTAAATGTTGTTGGAACAGTTTGGTTAGAGTTGGAATAGGTTTGGAGTTGTCAACATCGAAATGTAGCGAAGGAAGGTAACGTTATGCTGTCCATTTTTAGGTTGTGTGAAATTGTGATGTCTTGTGCTTTGTGGGCCGTTGTAAGACTATATGGAATTAAAATAGGCTATATATGATGTATACATGCTAATGTGTATTAAAAAAATACGATTAGGGGAGAAAAGGTTAAAGGAATATGCTCGGGTTTATAAACACCCGCTGCTGCCCATGTATTGTTTTCTTATGTGATTAGGCTGCTAAGGTGTATCTATTGGCTATTAATGCTAGTTTTATTATGTACTATGTTGTAGATAAGTATTTGGAGGAAGTAAAGGTTATCTTGAGGTGGTATCAAGGTCATACAACGAGGTATGTAAGGTTACTTGATTTCGTATCACTTGGCATGAAACATAGATCTCTCCTTCGTACATAAAGACACTTGCCAACTCCGACACAAGTATTAATCGTGTCTCCATTCTTTGACATGTTCATCGGCTTCCATACATAGTCACTTTCATATCTACATACATGCTTGTATATCAAGTTACATGGGTTCTTATTACTAGATAAAGTTCACGAGTTGTTTAATTTCATACGTATTTTATTATTTGTGTAACGTATTCTTTTTCATTGTCATATTGTCTTGTATGATCATCTACATGTCACATGCTGCATATACAGTCCTACAACTCCAATATTGTGACCACCAAAAGAACCATCTCAAAGGTAATTGAAAGGTAAAGCATATTGTTTATGGATTGGTGGTAGCCCGAGGGGTGGAAGAATCACCTAGCCAGGGATGATCCCATATCCTGAGGGGTGGAAGAATCACCTAGCCAGGGAAACAACTTATTACGGGTGGTAGCCCAAGGGGTTAAGGAATAACCTAGCTAGGGACGATCCCGATACAGTTCTACCACTGATTATAGAGTAAAGGTAAAGTAATATAAAGAACATAAAGTACGTGATTCCACGGTATACCCAAAGGTGGTCCATAATCTCACACCAGAACAATGGTTTCATTTGAGTTATTACTTTATATACAGTATATCCTGCCTTATATACTCAGTACGTTATCTCGTACTAACGTCCCTTACAGGGGACCTGCATTTCATGCTGCAGGTACAGGTGCTAGTAGATTTCCCCAGTAGGAGTACAGGACATTCAGTTGCTATTACTAAGCTCCAGGTTGCTTCGAAGCTTTGTATATCTAGAGCTTATGTGTTTATATTGTACAGTTAGTTGGGGCAGGGCCTATCACGACCCTTATCAAATGTTTTTCTCTTATCTAGAGGCTTTGTAGATTATGTAAAGTAAAGTGTGGTCATGTCTCCTACTTCAAATACCATGGCCTTAATGACCTAGTCATATGCATTTCCTTTTGGCTTGTTATCACTGTTTATCTTCTTATAGGCATCTCAAACATAGAACCCCTTATACTATGTATAGAAAGCGCATAGATACAGGTTGATTCTCCCAATCCCTTATTGGAAACGGGTGCTAGTCCGCCCTAATGGGACTTTGGGGTGTGATAAAAATGCCCATATCTAGTTCAAAAGGCCATTTTGGAAATGTCACACTATCTAACCCTCAATTTATTATAACTAGAGTAGAGGCCAATCATTGAGAAATGGGTGGCCCTTTGTAGTTGATCAAACAAATCATTGATCCATGGCAACGGATACTTGCTCTTGATGGTTACCATTTCATTTACCTATAATCAATGCACATCCAAAGAGGCCCATCTTTCTTTCTGACAAATAACATTGGAGCACAATATGGCGATATACTTGGTATAATAAAGCCTTTCTCCAATAAGTATTTCAACTAGTCCTTCAACTCTTTTAATTTAATCGGTACCACACGATAAAAGGGCATGAAATAGGTCGAGTATCCGGGAGGAGGTTGATGTGCTATCAAAATACAACACATTTGATGCTTAAAACTTGAAATTTTGTGAGTTCTCAGCATGATGTTAGTTGGTTTTATGTGTCTTTGTTATAAATTTGCAAGATTCTAGGGTTGGCCTTGATTTTGGGAAGAAATAAAGAAGTTGCTAATTTTTGATGTAGTACGAGACCCTTTACAAGTCGTAGATCATTCTACAGGTCATTGAGTGGTTTCGTGGGCAAATCAAGTGAGGGGATGATTTTTTCAAGTTGGTTCTACGAATATGCAAATGAGTCATGGAATGTTTTACAAGTCATAGAACATGGTTCATGCCCTGAGGATTAGATATTGGGACTTTTTGATGATTCATCAGATGAGATCCCCTACGAGTCGTAAACCACTTTATGGGCCATAGAGGCAGTGTAGTAGACTTAAAATCCAGTCTTCCAACAGCTCTGTATGAATCTCGATTACAGGCCGTGGAAGATAATATGGCTCATAAACTAGTTCATGAGGCATGCCGACCCAACCATTTTATTTTGTTTAGGACATGTATTTTAAATATTATAATTAGTTTTTTAGGTTAGTTTTTAGAAGTTTTCACATAGTACACAAAAACGCCAGTAATTAAATAGAGAAAATAGCGAGATTACATTGGAGAATATTGAGAACACTTGTACTTTGATTTCATCTTTAATATTGTGGCTCTCTTTGAAGTTGGATTTGCATGTTCTTAAATAAATTGTGTGAGTGCTCTATTATGTTTTTCCAATTCATAGTCTTGATCCACACAAAGTATGAGTAGCTAAATCCACAACTAGGGTTGTCGGAACCATGAAGAACGAACAAGGTAAAATTTGATAATTCATAATTCTTTAAAAGTGTGTGTGCATGTATTAATTAACTCTCTTTAGTTTGCATACTTTCTAGTTGTGGAAAACATACCACCTAGTGTTACTAACTGGACCAGGGTAGTAATGAATAGGAAACAGAGATTAACTAATAGGAATCGATTGGTGTGTTCTCGACTAATCAAGCAAATTAGGACAAGGGGAGGTTGTACTGGGACTAATAGCTTAGGGTTAGTAATGATCACTATGAATATGGGCCAAGTCACATAGTGAAATTTGCCTCTCACTTTTGACCAAAGGGCTTAGCGAACTTAACTACCATCCTGCATGCTACACTAGAAGAAAATTTATTTATCTGGTGATACTAAGTTAAGAAATCATGGGCAACACAATACCCTATTTTCTCTCCATATTGATTTCACACTGTGTAAGTTAGGGTTATCTTTCATTGATTATTCTGAATCCCCCCTTTAGGGAAGTAAGTAGGTTAACTACGCAAATTATGGTAATTGAATTCTTTTGAGTCTATGTATCACATTGGGTTCGACCCTAACCTTGGTTAGGTTTTATTTCTTAACAACGAACACTTTATCCTCAAAAAGGAGATGTAACTTGGGCTACATAAAGATTTGGTGCCGCTATTGTGGAATATGGCCAAACTTAGTTAATTCATAGTGATTTGGGTGTTAAATCGTATTTCCCATATTTTATGTTATTTGTTGTTTTTGTTTTCTTTGCATGGTGTAAGTGTAGCATATTCCTAATACACGAAGTTGAGGAAGACCCTTGATTTCATTTGACCCAGCGATCCACAGACCATTGAGGAGAATGGCCCAAGATAACCTGACAATGCGGTCAATGTAGCTCTGAATAGGAACAAGAATAAAAATGTTGATCACGAGAACCCACCTCCTCTTGAGGACATTTCTCCATAGCCTCATTATTTTAAAGCCAATGGCTATCAGTGGAACTAATATAGACTAAATCCTATGGCTTTGGAGGTGATTGGAGCTATTGTGTTGCCACTACTAACAATAGATACAAAGTTTAGAGTCTCAAGTGGGTTGTGGGTTGCTTCATATGATCTAGAACCATTGCCTATTTGTGGGCATACCATCGGAGGATCCTCATAGCCATCAACATAATCTTGCATTCATTTGCAAGAGCGTGATGGGAACACATAATCTGTGTATGGATGTCATAGAACTTCGTGTCTTCCCATTGTCTCTTACTAGAAATGCAACATTATTGCTATCTAAGATCTGATGGAGCTCAATCACAAGTTTATAGATCTGCAGAAGGCCTTTTTGGAGAGGTATTTTCCTAGATCGGAGAAGCTCAAGTTGAAATACCAGATCAAAAACTTTGAGCAACTTCTTGGTGATTCAATCTGTATTACTTGGGATAGTTCACCAAATGGTTAAGGAGTATCCCAGAACACATGGTAGTTGATGATGCCTTGGTGGAGATCTTTTACCGTGGCCTTGATGAGAATAGTCAGGCTTATACTGACATTATCATGGGGGGGGGGGGCATGTTCTTAGATCAACCATTGGCAAGATAGTAGAACGGATGGAGAGAGTGGTCAAGACTAATTATGCATAGGGGCACAGAGACAGAGCATCTACCAAAATTTTGTGTGCTATTAGTATTGGTTCGAAGCAAGCAAAGATGAACAAAGAAAATATGCAAGATCTTTCCTGAATTGGCACAGTTATGGAGGTGATGATGAAGCAGAACTAGGAGCGATTGAATGTAGTGGTTCATCAACCTCCACGTGCATCCGTGTATGATAAGACTTGTTATGATAAGGGTACCTATTTTATTATTGATCAGATAGCAAGTTTCTGCACCAACTCCCAAGGGTCCAATTAGGACTATAGGTGCCAAGGTCAAGGAAACAAAGGTCAGAACTTTAATAGTGATGGAGCTTTCAGGGATAACCACAGAGGATATGTGATTTGAATAGAGTCCCAGAGAGATATGTAGACTGGGGTCACTAAGATTGCTTCAGAAATGGTCCCTACGTGCCACCACATAACCGCAAGGTAGGTGCAAGTATCTCATGAATTGAGGAGATGTTTGAATGCATGTTGATGAAAGTTGAGACACAAGATGAGACTCTGAGTGTTATGAAATTCGAGATTTCCAGCATTAATAAGAAAATTGAGTCTCATTCTATGGCTATCAAATAGCTGGAATAAGAGGTTGGTCAAGTGTTTGTCACGACACAAGCCTAAGGCGTAGACGTGATCGGCGAATGGGGAACCTAACGAAACCCCAAAAAAGCCTCATAACATATTATTACACATCCTTGGGACTAAGTATAAACTTTCATATTGACCTCATGTAGGCATAGAGTATGCGTCTACGCCTTAGGTGACACACAAGTTATAGGTGACACACACATCCCAATTCCCTTCCTACATATTGACCTCATGTAGGCATAGAGTATGCGTTAATACGTTTGAATGTACTAAGTATGTAAGATGCAATGCAACAAGTTATAGGTGACACACACAAAATGCATAATCATAAGCAATAGATAGCATACTAACAATATGACTTGTATGAATGATGCTTGAAGTAAAATCATGCTTATATAGAACAAAATATGGGCGTAAGGAGTGACCAATATAGTGAAAACCAAAACCTACCACCCCCTTGGATAGGCTCATAAGGTAGAAATCCCTTCATGAGGTTGATGGAGTAAAAATCCCCCAATAAGGTTGATTGAGTACCATCCCCCAATAGGTTGATGTAGTACAAACCCTCCAATGGCTTGAAGGGTACAAACCCCAACAAGGTTAGCCAAGCCTACCACCCCTTAAATTAGGCAATAGATATACTAACCCCTCAACAAAGTTACCCGGGCCTACAACCCCTCAAGCTAGGCTTGTTCATCCCTAACACTATAGAGAAAATATCGTATAAATACACTCCTTTCATCGTCATATACATACATTACCTTTCATCATCATTTTGTCAACATTTCATCATCATTCAATAATTATATAGTTATTCAACTCATAAGACATGCATAGGACCTTCAATTCTTCGAGAAACCATAACCAGACTTTTTATCAAACACTTAGAGGATGTATAGTGCTAGTGTAAAATCATACAATTTAAGAGTGAAATCATGCTAGAAAAATCATTGTAAAACCATCAATAGATACTTGGTAACACTCTCATGCAATAAACATCAAAATCCTTCATCAAATCTTACAATAGATCTTAGATTCATAGATAAAACATAGTAAAACAGTCACAATTTCATAAGCTCGACATACTGTGCAGTGATTTTCATAGTAAATAAGACCTATGAGTAAATCATCTTTAAATCATGCAAATTAGAGTAAAAAGAGGCTTGGGAATCATGGGTGAAAGGAACCCATGAGAGAAACCCACATACCCTAGCTTTGGAGATGAATTTGATGAAGACTGAAGATGGAGAGTTGAAGCTTGAGTGCAATCCTTATGAATCTGTAAATAGTTTGGGACTTGACTTTAGGAGTAAAATATTTGGGTAAGTGTTTGAATGAATGTTGGGAAATGTTTAGGATGATATGATGGTGAAAAATGATTAAGTATAGGTATTTTCATGTTTGGGAACACTTAAGACCAAGACATAAAAGTGTTAGACCGTAGTCAAAACTGAACCAAAAATAACACAAGTGTGCGGCATTGGCGCGTCTCGCCACGGGCGTGAAAAGCTCTCTAGAATCGCATTTTGGGAATTGAATTTTGATACAGTTACTCTAAAATCGGGGTTAGACCCTTCTCCCCCTAAATTTGATCCTTTGAACAAGAATATAAAGTTGGATTTTTCATATCACGTACGGATTTTGAGATATATGAAAATTACGATTCTGGAAACTTTCGAGGCATATTTTCGGCCACTTTTTTGGGTCATTAGAATATCTCCCCCTTGGGAACATTCGTCCCCAAATGTAAAAGATACATATACGAGAGGAACAAGCATGACAATTTCATCTTACATAGAGATGCAACAATGAACTTAAAAATCATTTGAAAAATCTCATCATAAGGGTAAAATCATCATGAACTTGTCAATTTAAACGTGAACATATGAATGACATAAGGGCTGAACATAAGACTTGAGGTCATATAAAGGACATAGGTCAATACCTTATTCTTGAGTGGAGTGGAAAAGGTAAGGCTATCTTTTTTGCATCTCCGCTTCGGCCTCCCAAGTAGCACTCTCAACTTGATTCAATCTCTTCACTTGCCTATCCATGATCTGAAGTAGAACCTCTTTATATGTCAAATCATCTTCAACCACACTCACAACTTCAAGGGGCACAATAACATTCAAATCACCCTCATATTTCCTCAATATAGACACATGAAATGCCAGATGAACCAAATCCATTTCTCTAGGCAATTCCAACTCATAAGCCACCTTTCCATCCCTTCTCATTACGCTATAAGGGCCAACATATCTTAGGCTCAACTTTCCTTTCTTACCAAAATGGACCACACCCTTCATGGGTGACACCTTCAAATAAACCCAATCACCAACTCGGAATTCAAGATTCTGCTTTCTCATATCGGCATAGGACTTTTGGCGACTTTGAGCCGTCTTCAACCTTTCTGGAATCATCCTAACATTCTCATGAGCCTCCATAACCAGATTTGGTCCTAAGAACGCCACCTCAGCAACCTCAAACCACCCAACCTGTGATCTACAATGTATACCATAAAGAGCCTAAAATAGAGCCATACCGATGATAGAATGATAACTATTGTTTTAGGAAAACTCAATCAGCGGAAGGTGATTGTCCAGCTACCTTTAAGCTCCAACATAGATGCTCTAAGAATATACTCAAGGGTTTTGATGGTCCTTTCAGCTTGTCCATCAACTTGAAGGTGGAATGTTGTCGGAATCTTAACTTTAGTACCAAGACCCCTTTGGAAAGATCTCCAAAAATGTGAAGCAAATTGAGCTCTATGAACCGATAGGATGGACGAAGGAACCCCATGCAATCTTATCAAGTCGTGAATGTACAACCTTGCATAGTCTTCATCCCCATATGTGGTCTTAACACAGTAGAAAGTTAGTTGATTTTTTCATCCTATCAACCATAAGCTAAATGGAATCGAAACCTTTTCTAGTCTTGGGCAACGTAACCACAAAATCCATGTTAATCACTTCCAACTTCTAAGTCGGAATCTCTATGTATTGGATTATGCCACCTGGCCTTTGATCTTCAGGTTTGACTTGTTAACAACTATCACAACTGAAAACTAATTTGGCAGTTTTCCTTTTCATGCCTCTCCACCAATACACCTCTCTCAAATTCCTATAAATTTTTGTGGAATCAGGGTGGATAGAATAAGAAGAGTTATGGGTCTCATAAAGGATCTTTTTTATCAAGCCATCAACCCACAGTACACACAACCTAACTTGGTACCTAAGGGTACCATCTACCCCTTGGGAGAAAACATCCACCTTGTCCTCTTTTACCAAGGCCTTCAACTCTAACAAGGAGGGATCAAGATCTTGTTTTGCCATCACTTCATCAACCAAAGAAGACCTAGGCCCATCAACAACAACAACATGCACCCTATACAAATAATGTCACCAAATTTTCAAAGCAAATACTGTGGCAGCCAATTCAAGATCATGAATAGGGTAGTTCTTTTGATGCACATTGAGTTTCCTAGAAGAATAGGCTATCACCTTACCATTTTACATTAGTGCACAACCAAAACCAACTCTTGAAGCATCACAATACATCATAAATCCCTCAAGCCCATCCGGTAGAGACAATATAGGAGTGGACACAAGCTTATCTTTCATGATTTGGAAGCTCCTCTCACATTCATCAGTCAACACAAACATAGCCTTCTTTTAGGTCAATTTTGTCATAGGGGAAGCAATATAAGAGAACCCATTGACGAACCTCCGATAGTACAACGCTAACTCTAAGAAACTTCTAATGTCCAATGGGGTCAACGGTCAAGGCCAATTTCTAATCACATCGGTCTTTTTAGGATCCACCTTTATACCATCCACCGACACCATATGCCCTAGGAAACCGACCTCCTTCAATGAAAATTTTCACTTTTCATATTTAGCATGCAATTTCTCCTCCCTCAATCTTTGCAACCCAACCCTCAAATGAGCCCTATGCTCCTCATCACCACGAGAATAGATCAAAATATCATCAACAAAGACCACAACAAAGGAATCAAGGTAGGATTTGAAGACCCTATTCATAAGGTTAACGAAGATGGACAATGCATTAGTCATTCCAAAAGACATCACAACAAACTCATGTTGGCCATATCTAGTCAGGAATGTCATCTTGGGAATATCACACTCCCTTAACTTCACTTGATGATACTAGACCGAAGATCAATCTTAAAGAAATGGCTAGCCCTTTGCAATTGGTCAAACAAATCCTCAATCCTTAG
Organism: Solanum clarkiae; assembly: GCA_011800125.2. NCBI lineage: Eukaryota > Viridiplantae > Streptophyta > Magnoliopsida > Solanales > Solanaceae > Solanum > Solanum clarkiae. The sequence goes on along the minus strand of JAABOM020050034.1, from coordinate 56,788 downwards.
AAGAGGATATTTATTCTTGATGGTGACCCTATTGAGTTGCCCATAGTCAATACACATCCTAAGGGACCTATCCTTATTTTGCACAAACAACATCGGTGCACCCCAAGGTGATTGGCTAGGCCTGATGAACACCTTCTCTAACAAGTCCCTCAAGTGGTCCTTCCACTCCTTCAACTCTGGTGGGGCCATATGGTAAGGAGGAATAGAAATGGGTTGAGTGTTTGGGAAGAGGTCTATGCCAAAGTCTCTTTCCCGTTCAAGAGGAACACCAGGAAGGTCATTTAGGAAGACATCAACAAACTCATTTACAATCGAAACCAACTCTATGGGAAGGAATTTAGACTCTTCATCCCTAACACCCATAAGATGGTAAAGACATCCCTTAGAGATCATCTTACTAGCTTTAATGCAAGAAACGAATCTACCTTTCACCACCACATCTTGACTCTGGCACTCAAGGATGGGTTTATTTAGAAATTGGAAATTGACCCTACGGGTTCTACAATAAATAGAAGCATAGTAGGCTTGCAACCAATCCATCCCAAGTATGACATCAAAATCAACCATGTCTAACCCAACAAGATCACAAGGTAACATTTTATGCAAAATGCAAATAGGACAACTTCTATAAACTTTACTAGAAACAATAAATACGCCAATAAGAGTACATACCTCATATGAGTCATGCAATAATTCTGGCTCAATATGCAATCTTTAGGCAACAAAGGGGGTAACAAAATAAAGAGTGACACTTGGATCAATTAATGCATAAACATCAAAGTCAAAGATTTTCAACATACCAGTAACAACACCGGGGTCTTCATCAACCACTTTCCTCCTATGCAAAGAATAAACCGGTTGTGCCTTGGGGCACCATCTTGTCAGCCACCTCTATCCAAGGGGACTGCATTGGCACCTTGAGGACAAATCATCTTACCTTTGTAGCGATTTCAAGGGCAATTCATTGCCTTATGCCCCATTTCTCCACAACCATACAAGCACCGGTATCCCTCAAGCATGGGCCACCATGACCTTTACCACACTTCAGACACACATCAATAGGAGCCACACATCTACCACCATGGGCCCTCAGAAAATCATTTGCAAACCTCTTTTTAAATGCATGAGAAGACCTTTGGCTTTGATGAAATCGGCTACTCTTTTGGAACTTACCCTCAAAATGGGCCCTCTTTGCCTCATCACCCCTTCTCGTCCCCAATTTCTACTCTTCCATTTGTTCGGCATAGGTCATTAAATGTGATAAGTCCATGTTGCTAATCAACATGGCAGACTGGCATTCTTCACTAACCAAGGTCGGAGACACCCATAACAAATTTGTTCATTCTCGACCTTTGGATGACAATCAAATGATGAGAAAACTTCGAAAGTTGGGTGAACTTGAGGGCATACTCCCTCACACTCATGGACCCTTGTCTCAAATTCATAAATTCCACCAACTTAGCTTCCCTAAGTTCGAGGGGGAAGAACCAATTAAGGAAGGCCACCATGAACTCATCCTAAAGCACCACATAATTGACTCCCTTTTCCTCCTTCCATTGGTTGTATCATATTTGTGCTACCCCTTTAAGTCGGTAAGCCACCAACTCCGCCTTATCCTCCGGCCTCACACCCATAATAGACAAAATCTTGCAAACCTCATCAATGAACTCTTGAGGGTCCTCACTCGCCTTTGACCTATGGAATTTTGGGGGATTCATTCTCATGAAATCTCTTACCCAAGAGGCTGTTGTAGGAGCATGAGGGGCTTGGGCCCCTTGATTGGTTTGATTAGCCACCACTTGTGCAAGTAAGGTGAGAGCATCCCTATGCTCTCCATTGGCCAGTTGCTCTTCGGGTGTGTGGGCTCATCTCCCTCTCTTGTTAGGCATGATCTAACATAGAAAAGAACACACGTTGGGGGGGAAAGCTTCCTTCAACTCTATATCATGACTTAGAACATGAAGAAGGGAAACAATTCCTAGAATGTCTCATAGTCTCCTTCTCATAATTTTGGTGCAAACACAATCATGAATAAGACTCCAACCAATATGGTGTGTTGGTCTCCAAGGATATAACAACCTAGTGCTCTGATACCATCTTTGTCACGACCCAAACCTAGGGCCTAGACATGACTGGCTAATGGGGAACACGAAGGAACCCCAAACAAGCCTCATAGCATATCATTACATATCTTTGGTCGTGAAAGCAATTAAAATGACTTTAGAAATGAGTATAAGCAAGGGAATTGGGACAAAGGATAAACTTTTATATCATAACATCAAGAAATAAGAGAGTCAAGACTCATAACATAGATATATAACATATTCGATAGCACCTCTACTACATAGATAAGAGCAGGTGCCAAGACAAGCAGCCGGTCGCACCCTCATAGTCAATACATAGGCAAAAGAAAGATAGTCTTAAGACATAGTAAGAGTTCGTGAGAAATGTCCCCGAAGTGGAGGACTCATAATTAAGCTTTTAGGACAATCGAACTAGCCACGTGGAGGAGGATGATGATCAAGTGGTGCACCAGTTCCTAAATGGTGACATCATGTAGGCATAGAGTATGCGTTAGTACATTTGAATGTACTAAGTATGTAGGATGCGATGCAACAAGTGATAGGTATCATAGGAAAAATGCATAATCATAAGCAATAGATAACATACTAAGAATATGACATTTATGAATGATGCTTGAAGTAAAATCATGCTCATATAGAACATAATACAAGTGTAAGGAATGACCATTATAGTGCAAGCTAAGGCCTACCACCCGCTTGGATAGGCACATGAGGCACGAACCCATTTATGAGGTTGATGGAGTACGCACCCCCTCAACAAGGTTGATGGAGCACAAACACCCCCCTCCCCCCAACAGGTTGATGGAGTACAAACCCCCGAACGGGTTGATGGGAACAAACCACCAACAAGGTTGATGGGTACAAACCCCCAACAAGGCTATCTGGGCCTACCATCTCTTGAATTAGGCGATTGACGTACTAACCCATCAACAAGGTTACCCAGGCGTACAACCCCCCGAGCTAGGCTTGGTCATCCCCTACACTAGAGAGATAATATCATATATATACACTCATTTCATCATCATGAATGTGCATCCCCTTTCATCATCATTCTTTCATCATTTCATCATCTTTCCATCATCATACTGTTGTTCAACTCATAAGACATACATAGGACCTTCAATTTCTCAAGAAACCATAAACGGACATTTTAACAAATACTTAGAGAGTGTGTAATGCTAGTGTAAAACTATGAAATTTAAAGTAAAATCATGCTAGAAAATTCATTGAAAAACAATCAATAGATACTTGGTAACATCCTCAAGTAATGAACATCAAAATACTTCATCAAATCTTACAATAGGTCTTAGATTCATAGCTCAAAACATAGTAAAACAATCACAATTTCATAGTACCAACATAGTGTGCAGTGATTTTCATAATAAATAAGACCCATGAGTAAATCATCTTTAAATCATGCAAATTAGGGTAAAAGGAGGCTTGGGCATCATGGGCGAAAGAAACCCATAAAAGAAACCCACCGACCTTAGCTTTGGAGATGTATTTGATGAAGATTGTAGGATACTTGAAGATTGAGTGCAATCCCTATGAATCCGAAAATGGCTTTTTAGACTTGAGTTTAGGAGTAAAATATTTGGCTAAGTGTTTGAATGAATATTGGGATGTTTTTAGAATGATATGAGGGTGAAAAATGGCTAAGCATAGGTGTTTTCACATTTGTGAACACTTAGGCCAAAGACTTAAAAATCTTGGACCGAAGTCAAAACTAGACCAAAAATAACACAGGTGTGTGCCCTTGGCACGTCGCGCTAGTGGCGCAAAAAGCTCTCTGGAAATCGCATTTTGGGAATTTCAAATTTTGATGCAGTTGCTCTGAAATTAGGGCTAGACCCTCTTCCCCCTAAATTTGACCTTGTGAACAAGAATATGAAGTTGACTTTTTGATATCATGCACAGATTTTGAGATATACTGAAATTACAATTCTTGGCACTTTCGTGGCATATTTTCGAGCACTTTTTGGGCTCGTTATAGTGTCAAATCAAGTCAATCAGCCTGAAAGGGTTACACCACCTAGTGACATAATTCAAAACCCTAAAAATGAAGGATAGTGTATGGAGGTTACTACTCGGGGTTGTAAGAGCACCATTGACCCTCCCTTGCCACATAATGAGGATAATGTTTGAGAGGAGATATTTGCGGATAAGGATGCAAACATAGGAGAAGATCGTGGCAAGGATGGGGTGAGTGAATCTACTGATACGGCACAAAAAGTGAAGCCCATTCCTAGGCCTTGTCCTCCCTTCCATTATAGACTCAAAAGAGGGAGGAGGAAGGCAAGATCATGCACTTCTTCTCCATGCTGAAACAACTATCCATAAATATCCTTTTCATTGAAGCATTGGAGAAGATAAAAGGGTATGCGAAGTGCATGAAATACCTAGTTACTAAGAAGTGCACTATGAGTCAAGAGATCTCCCAAGAGCTACAACACTGTAGTGCTATTGCTACAAGGTCCTTGGTTCATAAGTGAGAAGTTCCCAGTGCTTTCACCATACCCTATAGTATTGGAGATGTGGAGTTCGCAAGGGAACTAAGTGATATAGGCACAAGAATTATATTGATTACCCTTGAGGTCTATAAGAAGCTAGGATTAGGAGCCCTACTCCGACGAGCATGTGGTTATTGATGGATGATCGAATAGTGATGAAGCCTATAGGGATATTATACAATTTGCTATTCAAAGATGAAAATTTCATAGTACACAAACATTGTGATCATAGATTGCAAAGTCGACTTTGATATCTAATCATCTTGGGAAGACCATTTCTTGCCACTAGACGAGTACTAGTGGATATGCAAGTTGATTAACTCAGGTTTAGATTGAACGATGAAGAGGTTGTCTTCAATATCTGCCAGTCCATGAAACATCCAGATGATTTAAAGAATGAAGTCCGGGAAATTGGTGATATCTGAGTAACAAAATTGTTCAATTCATGCCATGATAATAAATTAGGTGCTACTTGGGAGGGAACCTAAGGTCTTTGATGTAATAGATTAGTGGCAGCTTTATTTTCAATGTTTGCTCTAATAGGTAGTTTATCTACACGTGATTTAGTTGTAATTTTTGATGTTAGGTTGTTTGCATGTAGGGTGACAGTGTGTTCTATGAAGAATACGCACGTACATGGCTAAGTCGGCCATTTTTGGCTGAGAAGAGCATCAGAAAGAGTCTCTATGATCGGTTCTATAAGTCGTACAAAGCTTTACAACCCGTACACAATGTCACAGAGATTTCTAGTGAGAAAAACATAGTGCACTCTAGTCCATGAGCTAACTTTACTATTCGTAGATAAAATTATGGGTCGTGAATAGGGCTCGTGCACCCTACTTAAGTGTTTTGAAATTTCTCCAAGATTTGAGGTTTCTATGTACAACTTTATGAGTCGTTCATAACTCTACAACTAGTAGAATGGTTTATTAAACCCAATCCTGAACTCTAGGTTTTAGATGTCATATGAAACCATAGTTCACGAGCCGTAAAATACTCTATAGCTCATAATTGGGGTTTCGTAGAGTCCAGGAACATTAGATTTCAATTGACCTGGCGAAGGTATAAATAATGGGGTCAAAATCCATTTCAAACCTAATATACAAAAGTACCTAGCCAACCCACACCCAAGAAATTTTGACCACCGATGGCGACCTTAACTCTATTTTCTAGCAAGACTTTTTGGTGACCTAGGGTTTTAGTGCCTCTTCACCTCCTTCATCTTCTACAAGTTAGTCACACAATTTGGTTAGTTTTTGGTTATTAAAAGCCTTTAATTTGCCTATGTTTATATGATTGAATTGGAAGTACTTATCACAGGTAAATTTTAATATTTAATTATGCTGGGAATGGTAGTTTAGACACAAACCCATGTGTGAAATTTGAATTATGGTAGCCCATGTTTGGATATTTGTCTAAGTCTGGGGTTAGGTATCATTTCCTTGATAATATGATTTGAATTGTATGTTTGGCACCTACTGAATAACCCACCATGTGTAATGAATTGGTTTTGTGTGTAATTTGGTGGGTGAAGACATAGGTGTGCAATTTTATTGTGAAATTGTTCATATGTGGTAGGAAGGATAAGCATGTCTTAATCTATTTAATGGGGTATACACATTGAATAACATATTAGGGTTTTGGTTGTGGTGTGAAAATTATATGGGTGTGTGTGTTTTTCTTCGATACTGTTAGAATAAAGTTGAAAAAGTCATATAGGGTCCTTTGTGATGGACTTGAATCTCAGGTAACTGAGTTTCTTGTCTACTAGTGGATTTTACAGCCCGTGGAACATTCCATGAGACATAATTCCCCCTTGTACAAGATTCCAGAAAATTAGAGTTTCTGAGTATCTATCAGAAGAGACCTTATACGAATCGTAGAACACTTTACGACTCGTAGAAGAGTTTCATAGATCCCTAATTGGAATAAGTTTAGACACTATAACCTTTTATGACTCAGTCTAAAACACATCAAAAAGCCCCAAAAATGTTCTTTAGACATGCCATAATCATAATTTTCATATATCTCAAAATCCATGCATGAAATAAAAAATACGACTTCATATTCTTAATCGGGGGGCAAAAATTAGTGGGGAATGGGTATCTTCCCCAATTTTAGAGGACCCATAGCGAAAAATAATATCCGCCAAATTTTCAATTCTAGTAGGCATCCGTGATGCCTCTATGATGCGGAACCACCACATAGGTGTGTTTGCACTTCGTTAATTTTCTTGTTTCGGCCTAAGGCATTGAGGTTTTGGCCCCATGCCACCTATGCGTAAAAACATCTATACTTAACCATTTATCAACTCTATATCACTCAAATCACTCTCAAAACCCTCTCTAACACTTCACCAAATATTTCATCCAAATTCAAGTTTTCCAAGCTTAATTTCAGATCTTAAGAAATCCATTTAAGCTTCAAGTCTCCATTAAGTCTACATCAAGAAAACTCAAGTTTAAGGTATATGGGTTTCAACCATTGGAACCTTTCACCCATGGTTCCCAATCTCCCTTTGTATGGAAAATCATATGTTTTCAAGTTGTATCATCTATGGGTATCTCATATTATGGATTTTAATTATAAATTATGTTGGGGTCTTATGAAATGTTAAATGAATATGCATATTTATTTATTTCAAGCTTATACTATGAAGTGACTTTGTCTATTAAGACTATGCATGTTTTGAGTTATGAAACTATGATCTATTATGTGATTTGATGATGGATTTTAAGGTGTCTTACATGAGTGTTTTACTATGTGTTTGTGGGATGATTTACATTAGGTCTTTCTCACATTATTTCATTCTTGAATTGCATGATTTTAATCTGGCATTGCACCCCTGCCAAGTGTTCGATAAAATGTCTTGACTGGGATTCTTTAGTTATTGATGATCTAATGCATGGTTTGCAAGACAACTAACATTATGATGACTAAGGGATTGTAATCATGCATAGACTTTATAGGAAGTATCTATGGTATTGCAAGTTGACCATACCTTGTTGAGGGGGTGATAAGCCTTAATCATCTTGTCGGGAGGTAGCATATCTGTACTACCTTGTTGAGGGGTATGTACCTCAATAACCTTATCGAGGGGTGGCATGCCCACACTACCGTATTGAGAGATATGTACCTTAATCACCTTGTCAGGGGGTGGCATGCCCATACTACCATGTTGAGGGGTATGTACCTCCATCACTTTGTCTGGGTTGGCATGCCTGTACTACTATGTTGAGGGGTAGGTATGTCAATAACCTTCTAAGGAGGTGGCATGCCTTTGAGTTCAAGTGTTTGTTTCTTGGGCTATGATAATTACGGTCTCTTCCTACACATGTAACCTATTTTTGCAAGTTATATGAATTATAAGCATGTTTTACCACAAGTATTGATCATGCATGCCATATTGATATTATACCTATCCATTGCTTATGACTATGCATTTTGATTATGTTGGCTTATATCTTCTTGCATTGCATCCTATATACTTAGTACATTCAAATGTACTAATACATACTCTATGCCTACATGATGTTACTATGTAGGAACCAGAGTATCTCCCGATCATCCTCCACGTGGCTAGTTTTTGCATTTTGGAAGATAAGCTTTGCTGATTCCTAAAGTTTGGGAACACTAGCTATACTACTCTACTTTTGATATCTCTTTATGTTGAATACTTGATACTATGAGGTTGAGCCCGAAAAGTGTCGTGGCTCCCGCTCCAATCTATGTTAGAGGTGTTATTGGGACAATTGATATACTTATGCTTTGAGCTTTGACTCTTTTATGTTTTATAAATATCAAGGATTCACTTAGTCCTGCTTACCTTATTTATATCTCTTATTGTTGTTTATTTTTCTTCTGCGACAAAGGATCTGTGAAAGATATGCTAAGAGGCTTGTTTAGGGTACCTTTTGTTCCCATTTTATGCTCTTCAAGGAAGACAAGGAGTGAATGAGGTGCTCGATGTGATCATCGGTATGGTAAAGGTTTTTAACTTCGATGTGTATGCTTTAATAGACCCGGGTGCCACTCTTTCTTTTATCGCTTCTTTTATTGCCAAAAAGCTCCATGTTAGCCCCGAATTGTTATGTGAACCTCGTGAAGTGTCTAACCCCATTGGTGAGTCCATTGTTGCAAAAAGAGTCTACAAAAAATGTCCCGTGTTCATTTTGCATAAAATCTTACCTTGTGATTTTGTTGAATTAGATATGGTGAATTTTGATATCATCCTTTAGATGGATTGGTTGCATGCATATTATGCTTCTATTGATTGTAGAATCCAAGGGTTAAGTTTCAATTCCCTAACGAACCCGTCCTTGAGTGGGAAAGTTCTGATGTAGTGGTCAAGGGTTGAATCATTTCTTACCTTAAAGCACAAAAATTGATTTCTAAGCGTTGTCTCTATTATCTTGTGAGGGTTAGGGATGTTGAGTCCAAAGTCCTTCCTATAAAGTTAGTTTCAGCGGTCAATGAGTTTCATGATGTCATTCCTAATGAGCTTCCGGGTGTACCTCCCAAAAGGCGAGTAGACTTTGGTATGGACCTTCTTCCCGACACTCAACCCATTTCTATTCCCCTTTACTGTATTGCCCAGTGGAGTTGAAGGAGCAATCGGGGGATTTCTTCGAGAAGGGATTTCTAAGTCCTAGTTTGTCACCTTAGGGTGACTAGTATTGATTGTGAAGAAAAAGGATGGTTCTCTTAGAATATGTATTGATTACCGATAATAGTCACCATAAAGGACAAGTACCCTCTTCCAAGGATTAATGAGCTTTTTGATCAACTTCGAGGGGATGGTCACTTTTCTAAGATTGATATTTGGTCAGGGTATCACCAAGTGAAAGTAAGGGAGTGTGACATTCCCAAGACAGTCTTCTGGACTATGTATGGGCACTTTGAGTTTGTGGTTATGTCCTTTGGGTTAATTAATGCACCAACTATATTTATGGATCTTATGAAAAGGGTATTTAAAACCTACCTTGAATTATTTGTGATGATTTTTATTGATGATATCTTAATCTATTCCCATAGTGAGGAGGAGCATGTGGATCACTTGAGGGTGATGTTGCAAATCTTGAGGGAGGAGAGGCTGTATGCTAAATATGAAAAATGTGAGATTTGGTTGAAAGAGGTTGCTTTTTTAGGGCATATGGTGTCGGAAGATGTCATTAAGGTGGATCCTAAGAAGACAGAGTTGATTAGAAATTGACCTAGACCACTGACTCTATCGGACATAAGAAGTTTCTTCAATTTGGTAGGTTATTACATGAGGTTTGTAAATGGTTTCTCTTTTATTGCTTCTCCCACGACTAGATTGACACAAAAGAAGGTGAAATTTATGTGGGCCAATGTGTGTGAAAAGAGTTTCTAAACTTTGAAAGATAAGCTGGACTCCGCTCCTATCTATCGAAAGAGTTGGAAGGGTTTGTTGTATAATGTGATGCCTTAAGAATTGGCTTGGGGTGTGTTTTGATGCAAAGTAGTAAGGTGATAGCATATACCTTTAGACAACTTAACGTGCATGAGAAGAATTATCCCACCCATGATCTTTAATTGGCGGCTATGGTATTTTCTTTGAAAATTTGACATCACTATTTGTATAGGGTTTATGTTGATGTGTTCACTAATCATAAGGGTCTCCAATATGTGTTCACCCAAAAAGATCTTAACTTGAGACAAAGAAGGTGGCTAGAGCTCCTTAAATATTATAATATAAGTGTGCATTATCACCTCGGCAAAGCTAATGTTGTTGCTGATGCTTTAAGCAGGATATCTATGAGTAGTCTATCTCATGTTGATGATGGTGGAATAAAGGTGGCTAGAGAGGTTCATCTGTTGGCTAGATTGGGGGTTAGGTTGTATGAAGTTGATGATGGTGGTGTAGTGGTTGTTGATTATTCTAAGTCTTCCTTAATTGAGTAGGTAAAGGAAGAACAAGATCTTGACCTCGCCTTGCTAGAATTGAAGACCTTGGTGAGAGGTGGTAGAGTGGAGGTTTTCTCCCAAGGGTGAAATGGTTCCCTTAGGTACCAAGGTAGATTGCGTGTACCAAATGTAGATTTGAACGAATTCATCTTGAAGGAGTCCCATAATTCATCCTATTCCATTCACCCTAGTTCTACAAAGATGCATAAAGACCTGAGGGTAGCGTATTAGAGGGGTGATCTAAAAAGAGACATTTCCAAGTTCATATCCGGATATCACAATTGCAAACAAGTGAAAGACGAACATCAAAGGCCAGGTGTCCTAGCCCAAGATATAGAGATTCCTACTTGAAAGTGGGAGGAGATCAACATAGATTTTGTGGTTGGGTTGCCTAAGACTAGAAAACATTGATTCTATTTGGGTTGTTGTTGTTAGAGTGACAAAGTCGGCCACCTCCTATCGGTCAAAACTACTTATGGTGCCGAAGATTATGCTAGGTTTTATATACATGAGTTGGTTAGATTGCATTGGGTACCCTTGTCTATCATCTTGGATCACGATGCTCAATTCACTTCTTACATTTGGAGGTCTTTCCAAAAAGGTCTTGGTACCAAGATTAAGCTTAGCACGACCTTTCACCCTCAAATGGATAGCCAAGCCGAGAGGACAATCCAAACACTAGAGGATATGCTTAGAGCTTGTGTTTTGGAGCTTAAGGGTTGTTAGGATGAACATCATTCTCTCATTGATTTTTCTTACAACAATAGCTACCACTCAAGCATTGGTATGGCTCCTTTTGAAGCCCTCTATGCTAGGAATTCTAGATCCTCAGTTGGGTTGTTTAAAGTGGGGGAAATGGCTTTGCTAGGTCCAAATTTTATTATGGAAGCCTTTGAGAAGTGAGGTTGATAAGGGAGAGATTGAATATAGCTGAAAGTCGACAAAGTTCTGATTCCGATGTGAAGAGGAGGGATACAGAGTATGAGGTTGGTGATTGGATTTACTTGAAGGTTTCACCCATGAAGTGTGTAGTCCAATTTGACAAGAAGGGTAATTTGAGCACAAGCTTTGTGGGTCCTTATAGAGTGATGAGGAGGATTGGTAAGGTGGCCTATGAGTTGGTGTTTTCCATTGATATGAACATGGTTCATCTGGTCTTCCATGTATCTATGTTGAGAAAGTATGTGGGTGACCTAAGTGCTATTGTACCTTTGGATTTTATGGGTGTGGTAGAAGATAAATTGACTTATAAGGATATACCGGTGGAGATTTTGGATAAGCAAGTGAAGAGGTTGTGAAACAAGGAGGTAACTTCTGTCTAGGTCCTTCGGCGGAACCAACAAGTTGAAAGTGCCATATGGGAAGACGAGCCGGACATGAGAAAGTGCTATCTATATCTCTTGTGCTCTACTCAAAGCTAAGGTACTTACTTGAGTCCCCTATGAGAATTCAAGTCTTAAATTTTAGCCCTCATGTCTTTTCACATGCATTCATGTTCATGTTGATAAGTTTATGGTGATTTTTGACATTCATGTTGAGATTTTTGAAATGATTTTTAAATATGTGTGTTGCATTCTTGTCGGGCTAAAATCTTCCTGATTACTTCTCTTATGTACGTTTCTTTGTCATTCGAGGATGAATGTTTGCAAGAGGGAGATATTGAAAATGTCCCAAAAGACCCCAAAAATGAGCTTCGAAAATGTGCATAATCATAATTTCCATACATCTAAAAATCTGTGTATGATATTAGAAATCCAACTTCATATCCTTGATCGGGGGCAAAATTTAGTGGAAAATGGGTATACCACTGATTTTAGAGGACTCGTAGCGAAAAGTGATTATCGCCAAATTTTCAATTCTAGTAGTCATCCGCGATCCTTCCACGACACAGAACCATTGCGAAGGTGTGTTTGCACTACCTTAGTTTTCCTGTTTTGTCCTTAAGACATTGGGGTCTTGGCTCCATGCCCACCTATGCATAGAAAAACCTATACTGAGCCATTTTTCAACTCTATATTACTCAGGACACTCTCAAACCCTCTCTAACAGTTCACGAAATATTTCATCCAAATTCAAGTTTCTCAAGCTTAATTCCGGATCTCAATAACTCTATTCAAGCTTCAAGTCTCCTTCTAGTCTACATCAAGAAAATCTAAGTTTATGGTATGTGGGTTTCAACTATTGAGTCCTTTCACCCATGGTGCCCAATCTCCTTTTTAATGAAATAGCATATGTTTTCAAGTTGTATCATCTATGGATCTCTCTTATTATGGATTTTGATTATAAATTATGTTGGAGTATTATGAAATGTTGATTGAATATGCATGTTTATCTATTTCATGCTTATATTATGAAGTGTCTTTGTCTATTGGGATGATGCATGTTTTCAGTTATGAAACTATGATCTATTATGAGATTTGATGATGGATTTCATGGTATCTTAAATGAGAATTTTACTATGCATTAGTGGGTTGATTTATATTAAGTGTTTTCACATTATTTCACTCTTGATTTGGAACTAGATGACTCCATCATGAGAGGAGTCTAGCTTTGAGTTAGACTTCAATGAAGGATAAGAGGTGGAGTGAAACAACCCCAAAAAGTGCGAAAAAATATGCCTCTGAAGTGCCCGAAATCATAATTTCCATATATCTCAAAATCCTTGCTTGATATAGAACATTTTACTTCATATTCTTGTTCAAGGGGCAAAATTGAGTGGGAGATGGGTCTAACCCAAATTTTAGAGCAACTGTAGCAAAATCCAGAATTTCAAGTGAGCAACAAAAATAGTATGCCTATGCCCGTGGCGCGATGCGGCTGGGGCGCGCCATAGCCTTATTTTGTGCCCAGTTATTTTATTTCAGTCTGTGTCTTTTGGGCCTTGGGCCAAAGTCTTCCCATACATGAAAGTACCTATACGTAGTCATTTTTCACCTTCATATCATTCAAAACATTCCTCGATTCTTTCTCAAACACTTAGATTAATGTTTCATCAAAATTCAAGTGCCCCAAACTCATTTCAGATCTCAAGAAAATCATTAAAGTTTCAAGCTCTTATCCATATCTAATTCAATTTTATTTTTGTCATTTAAGACCATCGTGTGTCCCCTACATCAAGACAAGTTCAAAGGAATTTCCGTTGGCTAAGTTTAGCACAAGTACTAGCATGTGGGTTAACTTTAAAGGGGCATATCTCTTAGCACACAAAGAACTGGGTGGCCCACGACCTACAAAATTAACTCTCTTTGAATTATCTTTCCAATGCACTTGGTTTCACCTTATTTAGAATTAGGATGAAGTTATGTCCCTTTTTGTAGAACTCATATGCGCAGGGGTATATACGGGGTTTTGCCAAATTCTATTTCTTTAATGGCATTCCATAAATTTAGTAATTTCTATTGGCCTTTAGGGGATTCCTATACTATCTTAGCACCTCCTAAAGATCAAATTCACTCTTCCAAATTGGAAGACACCCCCAAATTCTCTCAAGAGCCTCCATCAAACCCCAATACAAATTCAAGGAAACTCAACAATAAGCCTTGGATTTCAAGACCCACTCCCAAACTTCAAGTCTTTCAGAAATCAATTTCAAGAAATTCAAGGTCTAAGGTATATATCTTTCACTCATGGGTACCTTTCACCCTTGAAGCCCAATCTTCCATTTCTATGAAAATCTCATATTTCCAAGTTGTGTTGCTTATGGGTATTATTTGTTTGAGATTATGATCACATAATATATTGGGATTTTATTAAAGTTTGGTTGAAAATACATTATTATTCATTTTTCACTCTACACTATAAGATGATTTACCTATTATGATTATACATGTTTTAAGCTTTAGAACCGTGATCTTTCATTTGATTTGATGAGGGGTTTCAATGTATTTTACAAGATGGTATTACCAAGTATTGGTGGCCTATTTTACGTCTTTTATTGCATTATTTCACCCTTGAATTGCGTGATTTTATACAACAACTACACACCCACCAAGTGTTTGATAAAATGTACAGTTATGGTTTCCTGAGGAATTGAAGGTCCAATACATGTCTTATGAGTTGAATGACTATATGATGATTGAAACGACCCCAAAAAATGCCTAAAAAGTTCCTTAGAATGCCTGGAATTTTAAATTCCATATATCTAAAAAGCCACACGTGATATCATATTCTTGTTCAGGGGGTCAAAATTAGAGGAGAAAAGGTCTAACCCCGATTTAAGAGAAAAATATTAGCAATTAAATTATTCAAGTGACAAAATTGAATAAGCGTTTTGTGCCCCTGGCGTGACACACCAAGAGTGCACAGATGAAGAGAAGTTATCTCCGGGTCCTCTCCACAACACAAAAAGGTGCATTTTTCTGTCCAGTCATTTTCTGTGCGGTCCAAGACTTTTAAGTCTTGGCCCTAAGTGTTCTCAAACATGTTTTTACCTATACTTAGACATATTCCACCTTCATACCATCCTAGACATTCTCTAATATGCTCTAAATCACATCCATATATTTCAGTCGCAAACTTAAGTGTCAAAACCCTCATTCAGAATTAAGAATTTCCTTCAAACTTCAAGCCTCAATTTTCATTCTTCATCAAGAGCATCCTCAAAGCTAAGTTATGTAGGTTTTATTCATTAGGTCCTTCCATCCATGGTGAATTAATCTCCTTTTTATTCAATTTGCATGACTTAAAGTTGATTGTACAATCGGGTTTACTAGTATGAAATGTCTTTGAACTATGTTAAAGCTATGTAAAATTGTGATTGTTTTGCTATGTTTTGAGCCATAAATCTTGAATCTATTGTAATATTTGATGAGGGGTTTTGAGATATGTTGCTTGAAGATGTTGCATTGTATTCATTGAAGGTTTTACAATGGATTCTCTTGCATGATTTAATCTCAATATTTCATGGTTTTGTACTAGCGTACACACCCTCTAAGTGTGTGATAAAATGTCCGAATGTGGTTTCTTGAGGAATTAAAGGTCCAAATCATGAGATATGATTTGATTGATGTTATGATGATGAAAGAAGCTTGTGTATATGATATAATCTATATAAAGTGTTGCATTAGACCATGCTCGATCTGGGGTTTGTACCTTGATAATAGAGGTGGGGGTTTGTACTTATCAACCATGTGAGGGGTTTGTAGCACACCACTAGGGGGATGGGATGAAACCATCATCAACCAACCAAGGGGTTTTTACTTTGGAAATATAGCTTGGTCTCTTTTACACATATTTACTTATGCATTGATCATACATGCCATATTGTTATATTATGCCTATTGCTTATTGTTATGCATTTTTACTATGACATCTATTTCTTGTTGCATTGTATCTTACATACTTAGTACCATCAAACGTTCTAACACATACTCTTGCCTACATGATATCACCATGTAGGAACCAGAGCACAAGTTGATCATCATCTTCCTCCACATGGCTAGTTCGGTACTACTCAAGCTAGTGGGTGAGTCTCTACTTCGGGGACCTTAATCTATATTTCTCTTATCATGTATTGAGACACTCTTCTTTATTTTCTATTTTGACTATGAGGGTGGGCCCGATTGCTTTGTCTTGGCCCCTACTTTATCTAAGTATTAGAGGTGTTTGTCGGACATGTTATGTATCTTTGACTATTTGTCTCTTGATTATGATGTCATGCAAGCTTTCCCCTTTGCCCTTATTCTTACTCTTTATGTTTTTTATATGCTTCTGCGACCAATGATGTGTAATGACGAGTTAAGAGGCTTATTTGTGGTTCTTTCGGGTTCCCTATACACCATGTCATGTCTAGGCCCTAGGCTTGGGTCGTAACAAGCTTGGTATAAAATACTGTGTTTGTTGTGATATCTTTTGGGTTGACCAATGCATCGGCCATCCGGACTAGATATGGGCATTATGAGTTTCTTGTGATGTCTTTTGGGTTTGACCAATACATCAGCCATCTTCACGGATCTAATGAATAGGGTCTTCAAAACTTATCTTAATTCCTTCGTTGTGGTATTCATAGATGATATATGGATCTATTCACATAGTAGGTATAAGCATATGGGGCATTTGAGGGTTGTGTTGCAAAATTGCGGGAGGAGAAATTGTATGCCAAATATGACAAGTGTGAATTTTAGTTGAAGGTGGTTGCATTCATGGGTCATGTGGTGTCGGCGGACGTTATTAAGGTGGATCCTAAGAAGACCGATATGATTAGAAATTGGCTTAGACCTTTTACCCTGTCGGATATTAGGAGCTTCTTGGGCCTAGCGGGTTATTATAAAAGGGTTTCTCTTCCATTGCTTCCCCTATGAAAAAATTGACTCAAAAGCATGTTAAGTTTTTGTGGACCAATGAGTGTGAGAGGAGCTTCCAAGCGTTAAAATACAAGCTTGTGTCCACTCCTATATTGTCACTATTGGATGGGTTTGAGGGATTTGTTGTGCATTGTGAGGCTTCCCGGGTTGGTTTGGGTTGTGTGTTGATGCCAAATGGTAAGGCCATAGCTTATGCTTCTAGAAAACTCAAGGTACATGAAAGTAACTACCCTACCCATTGTAACACCCCACCTCTTACAATACCAGTACTATGCATATAAAACATGATATGGTTTGGTCAAATTAGCGCCCATTTTTAAAAATGTTTGAATCTCATGTTATAGGGCGATATGTGCGTCTAAAGCTTAAGAGGGTCGAGCGTACACATGCTTTGAAAAGTGAGAGAATTGAGGTTCTTACAGGACTTAGGAAGCTAGCAGGTGAATCACCTACTTTCTTAGCTTAAATTTGCTAGCTAAATGGAGACGAGGCCCGATGTTGAATTTGTCAATGTCCGATTATGAATAAAGTCCTTGTTAAGGGTATAACTTTAGCCTATGTTTTAGCATTGTAAATGGACTTTAATTTCAGCCCAATATGAATAATAAAAGGGCCCAAGTACACCACAACCCACTTGGCTAATTGGAGCCCAAACTAAGTGAAGAGGAATTTGGAAAATGGGCAGCCAAGGCCCATCAACTTTGAGACACATTTAGGCCCAAGTGTAAGGGCCAAGCTTCTGCATCACATGGTTATTATATGTGTTAATATGTCGTAAACATTTCAAAAGAAAGTCAGCCAAAGAGACTCTTCAAAAGGGCTCAAAAACAGCTCCTTAATTCATTTCAATTTGGAAAAACTTTTCAGCTTTCCTAAAGACTCTTTTTCTCCCTTTATTTCATTTCACAAGGCAGCTACACAATCCTCTAGGGTTCTTGAAGGAAAACTGAACCTTAAAGTCTAAGGTAAGGGGAAATATCCACGTATTTGTTATACTTATCCCATGATAAACAAGAAGTATATTCAAGTTATGTTTGTGCTGAGATTTCGAATAGCATGTGTCCTAAGGATTGTTGTGAACATTTCTTGTTGTTCAAGAGGATTTTCTCTTATTCATTTGCTGAATTATGAAGTAAGACTTATGTTTCTATTAAGGTTTAGTTTGTTAGTGATGTAACTTAGCTACTGTACAACTTTTACAGTACACAAAAGTGAGTCCTTATAAGATATCGCAATTGTGTTCTTAGTACGAACTTGTGGGCTGATAGATGGAGTGATATTGCCTCACGTCCTTCATGACTACTTTGGTACGGTTATAAGACTATTTTAAGGAAGTTTTTATGGATAGATGTGTTGAGGACAGTTTGGTTAAAGTTGGAACAGGTTTGGGATTGTCGACGTTAAAATGGGGCAAAGGGACATAATGTTATGCCGCCTATTTGTATGTTGCATAGAATTATTATATGTCATGCTTTGTGGGATGTTGTAAGACTGTTATGGTACTAGAACAGGCTACACATGATATGTATATGAGAATGTACATTAGAAAATATGATTAGGGGCGGAAAGATTGAAAGAATACACTCGGGTTTACAATTATACTCTTGCTCCTCGTATGTTATTTTTTTTATGAGATTGGGCTGCCAAGATGTATCTATTGGCTGGTAATGCTAGTTTTATCACGTACTATATTGTAGATAAATATTTGGATTAAGGGAAGGTTGAGATAATAGTGAGGTTGTACAACGAGGTATGTAGGGCTACTTGATTTCATATTATTTGGCATGAAACATAGATCCCTCCTTGGCACATAAAGGCTCTAACCAACTCCGACACAACTATTAGCCATGTCTATAATCTTTCACATGTTCATATGTTCCCATATGTAGAAACTTGCAAACCTGCATACGTACTTGGATACCAAGATACACGAGATCATTCTACTGATTAAAGTTCATTTGTTGTTCTACTTCCTGTGCATTTCATTATTTGTTTAACCTACTCCTTTCATCATGGTGTTGTCTTTTGTGATTATTTACATTTCATATGTTGTATTTATAGTCCTACAACTCCAATATTACGAACACCAAAAGAATCATCTCAAAGGTAATTGAAAGGTAAAGTATATTGTTTATTGATGGATGGTAACTCGAGGGGTGTAAGAATCACCTAGCCAGGGTTGATCCTATCATGGGTGGTAGCCCAAGGGGTTAAAGGAAAAGCCTAGCCAGGGCCGATCCCGATATAGATTTACCACTGATCAGCAGGTCATTTGTATTGTATGTTGTGCACAAATTATACAGTAAAGGTAAAGTAATAAAAAGAACATAAAGTACATGATCCCATAGTATAACTAAAGGTGGTCTCTTATCCTACACTAGTGCATAGTTCCATTTGATTTGTTGCTTCATATACAGTATTTCCTGCCTTACATATTCAGTACACTATCTCGTAATGACGCCCCTTATTGGGAACCTGCATTTCATGTTGCAGGCACAGGTGCTACATCTCCCCATTAGGAGTACAAGATATCCTGCTGTTGTTACCAAGCTCCAGGTTTCTTAGGAGTTTTATGTGTCTAGAGCTTGTATTTTTGTATCGTATAGTTAGTCGAGGTGGAGCCTGTCCGACCTTTATGAGATACTTTTCCTTATATAGAGGCTTTGTAGACTATGTACATTAAAGTGTGGTCATTTCTCGTACTTTAAACACCATGGCCCAATGGCCTAGCCATATGCATTTCCTTTTGGCTTGTTATCACTGTTTATTTTCTTAATGGCATGTCAAATGTAGAAATCCCTTATAATATGTGTATAAAGCGCATAGATAGAGCTTGGTTCTCCCGGGCCTTATTGGCATCGGGTGACAGTCCACCTTAACGGGACTTGGGCATGACAGAAGTGGTATCAAAGCAGGTCATCCTAGGGAGTCTACAAAGCCGTGTCTACGTAGAATCTTGTTTATCGATGTGTTGTGCACCACATTTATAAGCAGGAGGCTACATGTAATTTAGAAGTTGTTACTTTCTTTTCATTATTTAGATCGTGTCGTAGTGCCAAGTGTAATGGATGCATTATGTCTAACTCCTAAATTGTTTTGTACAACAAGTATGCCAGATTAGGCAGAACAAAGGTAAAGGGAAGGGAGTAGAATTGGTGATTGGTGTACCCAGCCAGGTGAGAAAACGAAAGAAGGCTGTAGAGGAGTCCCTTTCATAGACATATCCAACTCCTGCAGCTCCTAATGAACCCGGAAATAGTGAAATTCCCCCAAAACCACCTATTGATGCTACCGTGCAGGATCTGAGAAGTGCAGTCCAACTATTGACCCGTATAGTTGCTAGCCAAGGTCAAAGACAGGAAGTTCTGGTTATAGGTGTAGGTGGTGTGAATAGGACAGCTGGCACAAGGATACGTGATTTTCTTAATTTGGACCCTCAATCCTTCACTGGGTCAGATCCTAATGAAGATCCCCTAGACTTTATTAATCAGATTCAGCGTACTTTAGATGTTATGCATGTGAGTGGTACAAAAGTTGTCGAGTTAGCGACATATAGGTTGAAGGGTGTGGCTATATTGTGTTATGAAGCTTGGAAGCAATCTAGGGGTATAGATGCTCCCCAACTACCTTGAAGGAGTTCAAAGAGGCATTTCTTGACAATCACCTGCAATTAAAGATCCGAGAGACCCTTGTAGATCAGTTCTTGAATCTCCACCAAGGGAATATGAGCATGAGGGAGTATAGCCTTCAATTAAATTCCCTGGCCAGGTATGCTCCTAATGTAGTTGCTACTATGGCAGATAGAGTTTATCGATATGTGGATAGATTGGATATGTACCTGGTCATAGATTGTACCATTGCTTCCTTGAACAAAGACATGGATATACCGAGAATACAAGATTTTGCACAAAAATTGGAGGGTTAGAAGCAAAGGAGAAGGACACAAGAGTTAGAAAGGGCGCAGTCCAAGAGGGCTAGGTCTATAGGGCAGTTTACACCACCCCAAGGTTAGCTTAGGCCTCGGTTTTCTAATATACCTCCTAGGCCATCATCCTCCTACTTTGCAACCAGTGTTCCACCACAACTTCAGGAGTCTAGGAGAAATCAGTCTGCTCCAAAAAGTGAAGGGCAAGGCGCTCGGATAGAGGGATATTCGGCAGGCCAGCAAATGACCCTTACGCAGCCTTGTAAATAGTGTGGAAGGAGTCATTCAGGTATATGTCATGTTGGGACAGACACTTGTGATTGGTGTGGTGCGCTAGGGCATATGATGAGAGATTGCCCGAGGAGACTTATGGGTGATATAGCACAATCTACTGGGTTAGTTGTTGCATCATCATCATTAGTTCCTCAATTACATAGGGGTTAACAAGTACCCATGGGTCATGCTAGAGGTGTTAGAGGGGAAGCTAGCTCTAGCGGAGTCCAGAATCACATTGTCCATCTTGCACATAATTTATACGCATTAACTGAACCTGGTTCTACACTATCATATGCTACTCCACTAGTTGCTGGCAAGCTGAAGAGTACACCTAAATTATTGAACAGACTATTTTAAGTGTCCACACCAACTAGTGAATTTATTATGGCTAGAAGGATTTATTATGACTGCGTAGTAACTGTTTGTGATCGTGACACATTGGCTTACCTTATTGAGCTAGAAATGGTGGAATTCGATGTTATAATGGGCATGGATTGGTTAGCTTCTTGCTATGCCACCGTGGATTGCCGAACTAAGAGAGTGTACTTCCACTTTCCAAATGAGGCAGATCTTTAATGGGAAGGCAATGTTGGGGTGCCAAAGAGTAAATTTATCTCCTATTTTAAGACCAGAAAAATGACTTCTAAGGGGTATATATGTCATTTAGTTAGATTGAGGGATATGGAGACAGAATCACCAACTCTTCAATCAGTTCCAATAGTGAATGAATTTGTTGATGTGTTCCCTAAAGAATTTCCAGGCTTACCTACAGAACGAGAAGTAAATTTTGGTATTGAGTTACTTCTAGGTACTCAACCTATTTCCATCCCTCCATATAGAATGACCCCAATAGAATTTCGTGAATTAAAAGAGCAGTTAAAAGATTTATTGAAGAAGGGTTTATAAGAGCTAGTGTGTCCTCTTATGTTGCACCAGTGTTATTTGTACGGAAAAAGGATGGCACCTTGAGAATGTGTATCAACTATCGACAATTGAATAGGATGATAATTAAGAATAAATACCCCTTCCCCAAGATTATTATTTGATCAGTTACAAGGTGTCAAATGCTTTTCAAAAATTGATTTGAGATCAGGTTATCACCAAGTGAGGGTGAAGGTGAAAGATATACCCAAGACTACTTTCAAAACACGCTATGGTCACTTTGAGTTTCTTGTTATGTCATTTGGGTTAACGAATACACCAACAGTTTTTATGGATCTGATGAACAGGGTATTTAAGCCTTTCTTGGATGTATTCATGATAGTATTTATAGATGACATTTTGGTATATTCAAGATCAGAAGAGGACCACGCAAATCACTTACGACAAGTGTTATAGGTTCTTCGTGATTGACAGGTGTATGCCAAGTTTTCTAAATATGAATTTTGGCTAAAATCAGTGGCATTCTCGGGTCATATTGTTCCTGATGAGGGAATAAGGGTTGATTCACAAATGATAGAGGCTGTGAAAGATTCGCCAAGTCCAATAACACCCATGGAAGTTCGGAACTTCCTGGGTTTGGCAGGTTATTGCAAGAGGTTTGTTGAAGCTTTTTCTTCTATTTCTGCACCTCTAACAAAGTTGACACATAAGGCTACCATGTTCTAATGGAATGATGCATGTGAAAGGAGCTTCCAGAAGCTGAAAAATAAGCCAACTTTTGCACCTGTGTTAGTACTCCCAGAAGGCACCGAGAGGTATACAGTGTACTGTGATGCTTTAGGAGTTGGCTTAGGGTGTGTATTGACACAACATAGTAAGGTAATTGCTTATGTATCTAGACAGCTACGACCACATGATAAAAACTATCTAACACATGATCTTGAGCTAGCAGTGATTGTGTTTGCTCTGAAAATATGGCGCCATTATTTGTCTGGGGTTCATGTTGACATATATACAGATCATAAGAGCATACAATACATATTTAAACAGGAAGATCTAAACTTAAGACAACGGAAATGGCTAGAGCTAATAAAGGATTATGATGTTGATATACTTTAAAACTCTGGGAAGGCAAATGTGGTTGCCGATGCTCTGAGTTGTAAGGCAACCATGAATACTGGTGATCAAGATGTGGTGAGTCAAAGAGTGGCTAAGAGTCTACGTCGGCTAGCCAGTTTAGTAGTTCGCCTTCTTGAAACTCCAAAGGAAGGGGTTATTATACATAATGCAGCAGTGTCTTCATTAATGGTGAGGTGAAAGAAAAACAGTTCGAGGATCTTGTTCTACGATAGCTTAAGGGAAAGGTGAGTCAGGTATGATAAAAGCCTTTGACCTTACACAAAATGGAGTACTTTACTGCCAAATTAGATTATGTGTGCCTGATATTAATGGATTAAGAAAAAGGATAGTGGAAGAAGCCCATCATTCCCGATATTCTATCCATCCAGGATCAACTAAGATATACCATGACCTAAAGGGAATGTTTTATCGGGGAGGCATAAAGAAGGACCTTGTAGAATTTATGGCTCAATGTCCAAATTGCCAACAAGTGAAAGTAGAACACCAAAAGCTAGGAGGTTATATGTAGTGTATAGAGCTTCCAACATTGAAGTGGGATATGATCAATATGGATTTTGTTACCGGGTTGCCACGCTCATTTAAGAAGTATGACTCCATATGGGTAATAGTTGACAGACTCACAAAGTCAGCACACTTCTCGCCTGTCAAGAGTGATTATACATCTGAAGAGTATGCCAAACTACACCTCAAAGAGATAGTCAGGCTAAATGGAGTCCCAATCTCCATTATATCTGACCGAGAAGCTCAATTCACTGCAATGTTTTGGAAGTCCTTCCAAAGGAGTTTAGGGACACAAGCAAATTTGAGTAAATATTTCGACCCTGAAACAGACGGTCAAGCAGAATGCACTATTCAAACACTTGAAGATATGTTGCGAGCTTATGTATTGGACTTCAAAGGTAGTTGGATGGACCGTTTGCCATTTATTTAATTTGGTTATAATAATAGGTATCACACGAGTATCATGATGGCACCTTATGAAGCTTTGTATGGGAGGAAATGTACGTCTCTAATTGGATAGTTTGAAGTGGATAAAACCACCTTGCTTGGGCTGGATCTAGTAGAACAAGCTATGGAAAATGTTAAGTTAATACAACAACGGCTAGAAACAACCCAAAGTCAGTACAAATCATATGCGGATGCTAGAAGGAAAGGACTGGAATTCTCAGTAGGGGATTGGGTATTTTCAAAGGTGTCTCCAATGAAAGGGGTTATGAAATTTGGTAAGAAAGGAAAACCGAGCGCATGTTACATAGGGCCATATAAAATTATAAAGTTCGGGCAGGTTCCATATAAACTAGAGCTACCCCAAGAGCTTTCAATAGTTCATCCAGTTTTTCATGTCTCAATGCTTTGAAAATGCATAAGTGACCCATCTTGTGTCATTCCTATTGAAGACGTGCAGGTAACAGATGATCTCACATATGAAGAGGTACCTATTACTATTTTAGGTCGTCAAGTTAAGAAGTTAAGGAATAAAGAAATAGCTTTAGTAAGAGTACTTTGGAGAAACCAGTATGCAGAAGAAATAACATGGGTGGCCGAGGACGCGATGAAATCAAAATACCCTTACTGATTTGAAGCTAAAGAGGAAGGACAACATGAAGAATTGGGACACTAATAGGTACATTTGACTAAATACTTAGTATGTTGTCAAAATTTTGTGTAAGTAAAGATTTAAACTTGGTTAAGCTATCCAATTGTGCTAACATTCGAGAAAGAATGTTCCTAATGAGGTAAGGATGTAATGACCCACCTCTTACAATACCAGTACTATGAAAATGAAATATGATATTGTTTGGTCAAAATAGCGCCCATTTTTAAAAGTGCTTGAATGTCATGTTATAAGGCGATGTATGTATACATACGATTTCATTCATATTAGGTAATTGCATGATACATCCCATCATAAATTTGACGTACTTCGATTTAATATTGTAAGCGTACTTTGTCTAATGCTTAAGAGAGTCGAGTGTATCTATGTTTTATGTCAAATTAAGGAGATCATGACCCTAAAAAAATTGAGAAAATTGAGGTTCTTATAGGACTTAGAAAGCTAGCAGGTGAGTCACCTACTTGCTTAGCTTAAATTTGCTGGCTAAACGGAGAAGAGGCCCGACGTCAAATTTGTCCAAGTCCGATTATGAATAAAGTCTGTGTTAAGGGTGTAACTTTAGCCCATGTTTTAGAATCATAAATGAACTTTATTTTCAGCCCAAGATGAATAATAAAAGGGCTCAAGTACACCATAACCCACTTGTCTAATTGGGCCCAAACTAAGTGAAGAGGAATTTGCAAAATAGGCAGCCAAGGTCCATCAACTTTGAGACCCATTTAGGCCCAAGTGTAAGGGCCAAGCTGCTGCATCACAACGTTATTAATATGTGTTAATATGTGTGAAAAGTTCAAAATAAATTCGGCCAAAGAGACTCTTTAAAAAGAATAAAAAACAGCTCGTTAATTCATTTCACTTTGGAACAAATTTTCAGCTTTCCTAAAGACTCTTTTTCTCTCTTTATTTCACTTCACAAGGAAGCCTACACAACATTCTAAGGTTCTTGAAGGAAACCTAAACCTTGAAGGCTAAGTTAAGTGGAAATATCCATGTATTTTTTATACTTATCCCATGACAAACAAAAAATATATGCTAGTTATGTTTGTGCTGACATTTTGGACAACATCTGTCCTAAAGATTGTTGTGAAATTTTCTTGTTGTTCAAGAGTATTTTCTCTTCTTGGTTGTCTGAATTATGAAGTAAGACTTATGTTTTTAACAAGTTTTCGTTTGTTAGTGATTTAACATAGTTGTTATACCAATTTTATTGTCCACAAAAGTGAGTCCTTATAGGATATCGCAATTGTGTGCTTAGTACGAACTTGTGGGCTGATGGATAGAAGGCTATTGCCTGACATCCTTCATGATTTCTTTGTACTATTATAAGACTTTTTAAGGTTGTTTTTCATATATAGGTGTGTTGAGGATAGTTTTGTTAAAGTTGGAACAAGTTTGGGATTTTCGACGTCAAAATAAGGCAAAGGGACGTAACGTTATGTTGCCTATTTGTATATTGCGTAGAAATGTTATGTGTTATACTTCGTGGGCTGTTGTAAGACTGTTATGGAACTAGAATAGGCTGCATATGATATGTATGTGAGAATGTGTATTACAAAATACAATTAGGGGCGGAAAGGTTGAAAGAATATGCTCGGGTTTACAATTATAGGCTTGTTGCCCGTATTTTGTTTTTTTATGAAATTGAGCTACCAAGATGTATCTACTAGCTTCAAAGGCTAGTTTTCTCATATATAATGTTGTCGATAAATATTTGGAAGATGAGAAGGTTATCTCGAGGTAATAGTGGGGTCGTACAGCGAGGTATATAACGCTACTTGATTTCATATTATTTGACATGAAATATAGTTCCCCCCTTGGCAAATAAAGGAATTTACTAGCTTTGATACAACTATTAACCTTGTCTCCACTCTTTCACATGTTCATATGTTCCCATATATAGTCATTTGCAAACCTTCATACATACTTGGATATCAAGATACACGAGTTTGTTCTACGAATTAAAGTTCATGTGTTATTTTACTTCCTATGCATTTCATTATTTGTGTAACCTACTCCTTTCATTATGGCGTTCTCTTTTGTCATTATTTGCATGTCAAATGTTGTATCTACAGTCCTATAACTCCAATATTATGACCACAAAAAGAATCATCTCAAAGATAATTGAAAGATAAAGTAAAGTATATTGTTTATTGATGGGTCGTAACCTGAGGGTGGAAGAATCACCTAGCCAGGGTCGATCCTATCATGGGGGTATCCCAAGGGGTTAAAGGAAAAGCCTAGCCAGGGTCAATCCCGACATAGATTTACCACTGATCAGCTGGTCATTTGTATTATATGTTGTGCACAAATTATACAGTAATGGTAAAGTAATAAAAAGAACATAAAGTACATGATCCCATAGTATAACTAAAGGTGGTCTCTTATCCTACACTAGTGCATAGTTCCATTTGAGTTATTGCTTCATATACAGTATTTCCTGCCTTACATATTCTGTATATTATCTCGTACTGACGTCCCTTATGGGGGACCCTGCATTTTATACTGCAGGCATAGGTGCTAGTAGATCTCCCCTGTAGGAGTATAGGATATCCAACTGATGTTACCAAACTCCAGGTTTCTTCGAAGTTTTTTGTGTCTAGAGCTTATATTTTTGTATTGTATAGTTAGTCGAGGCAGGGCCTGTCCCAACCCTTATCAGATACTTTTACTTAACTAGAGGCTTTGTAGACTATGTACATTGAAGTGTGGTCATATCTCGTACTTTAAACACCATGGCCCCAACAGCATAGCCATATGCATGTCCTTTTGGCTTGTTATCACTGTCTATTTTCTTAAAGGCATGTCAAATATAGAAATCCCTTATAATATTTATAGAAAGCACATAGATATAGGTTGGTTCTCCCGGGTCTTATAGGCAATGGGTGCCGGTCCGCCTTAATGGGACTTGGGTGTGACACCTATGATCTAAAGTTAGCCACTATTATGTTTGCATTAAAGATTTGGCGTCACTATTCGTATGGTGTATATGCTAATATGTTCACCAATCATAAGAGCCTCCAATACGTTTTCACTCAAAAGGATCTCAATTTGAGGCAAAGAAGGTGGCTAGAACTTCTTAAAGACTATGACATGAGTGTACATTACCATCTCGGTAAGGCAAATGTTGTGGCGGATGCTTTGAGTCAGGTGTCCATAGGTATTCTAGCTCATGTTGATGGTAGTAGTAAGAAGATGGCTAGGGAGATGCACCGATTGGCTAGATTGGGGGTTAAGTTTGAAGAATTGGGGGATTGTATAGTTATTGTTGATGGGCCTAAAACTTCATGGGTTGATGAGGTAATAGCAAAACAAGATCTTGACTCCTCTTTGCTTGAATTGAAGGCCTTGGTGAAAGAGGGCATATAAAGTAGACATTTTCTCCCAAGGGGGAGATGGTGCCCTTAGGTACCAAGGTAGGTTGTTTGTGCCTTATGTTGATGGTGTGAGGGAGAAAATCCTTGATGAGGCCCATAATTCTTCTTATTCTATCCACCCCGATTCCATTAAAATGTATAGAGATTTGAGGGATGTGTATTGGTGGGGTGGCATGAAGAGGGACATTGTCAAATTCGTTTCCGGTTGCCATGGTTGTCAACAAGTCAAAGCTAAACCTCAAAGGCCAGGTGACCTAACCTAAGATATAGAGATTCCTAATTTAAAGTAAGAGGTGATTAATATTGATTTTTTTGTTGGGTTAGCCAAGACTAGAAAATGTTTCAATTCAATTTGGATTGTGGTTGATAGGATAACAAAATCGGCTCACTTTCTACCGATTAAGACCACAAATGGAGTTGAAGAGTATGCAAGGTTGTACATACATGAGTTAGTGAGGTTACATAGGGTTCCTTTGTCCATCATATTGGATCGGGGTGCAAAATTTACTTCACCCTCAAATGAATAGCCAAGCTGAATGAAGCATTCAAATACTTGAGGATATGCTTAGGACTTGTGTCTTGGAGATTAAGGGTAGTTGGGATGATCATCTTTCTTTGATTGAGTTTGTATAAAGCAATAGCTATCACTATAGCGTCGATATGGCTCCTTTGGAGGCTCTTTATGGGAGGCGTTGCAGATCATTGGTTTGTTGGTTTGAGGTTGGTGAGGTAGCTTTATTGGGAACGAATCTGGTAATGGAGGCTTTTGAGAATGTTAGGATGATTAGAGAAATGTTGAGAACATCCCAAAGTCGTCAAAAATCCTATGCCAATGTGAGAAGAAGAGATCTTAAATTTAAAGTGGGTGATTGGGTCTATTTGAAACTTTCTCCAATGAAAGGTGTGTTCTATTTTGGTAATAAAGGGAAGTTGAGTCCAAGATATGTTGGTCCTTATGAGGTGATAAAGAGGTTTAGAAAGGTAGCTTATAGGTTGAAGTTTCCCAGTGAAATGAATTTGGTTCATCCGTCTTTCCATTTCTCTATGTTGAAACAATTTGTTGAGAAAATTTGTTGGTGATCATAATGCTATTATGCCTCTTGATGTTTTGGGTGTTGTTGAAGATAACTTGACTTATGACGAGGTTCCGGTTTAGATTATAAATTGGCAAGTGAAAAGATTGAGGAACAAGCAGGCGGAATCTGTTAAGGTCTTTTGGAGGAACCGACAAATCAAAAGTGCTAACCGGGAGGCCGAAGCGGACATATAAAAGATTTATCCTTGTCTCTTCCAGTCCACTAAAGCCTAAGGTATAATTATAAGTCCCCTATGTGATTTCAAGTCTTGCATTTCAACCCCTATGTCATTCCTATGCATTAATGTTTAAGTTGACAAATTAATGATGATTTTACACTTATATTGAGATTTTGAAAATGGTGTTTAAATGTAATATTGTATTCTTCTTGGGGATGATTTGATCATGAATACTCTTGACTTGTATGTCTCTTTTATATTCGAGGAAGAATGGTCCCAAAGGGGAGATATTGAAATGACCCAAAAAAAAGCCTGAAAATGTGCCTCATAATGCCCGAAATTTTAAAGTCCATATATCTCAAAATCCATGCATGATATCAAAAATTCGACTTCATATTCTTGTTGGGGGGGTAAAAATAAGGGGAAAAAGGGTCTAACCACAATTTAAGAGCAAAAGATTAGTAATTATGATTTTCCAAGTGACAAATTCCAGTGAGCATTCCACCCATGGTGCCTTTATCCCCTTTTTACTCAATTCGCACGAGTTAAAGTTGATTTAACAATTGGGCTTACTAGTTTGAACATGTCTATGAACTATGTTACAGCTATGTAAAGTTGTGACAGTTTTGCTATGTTTTTAGCCACAAATCTTGAATCTATTGTAAGATTTGATTAGGGGTATTGATGTATATTGCTTGAGGATATTGCAAGGTGTTGATTGAAGATTTTATAATAGATTTTATTTCACAATTTTATCTCTATATTTTACGATTTTATACTAGCATTACACACCGTCTAAGTGCTTGATAAAATAACTGGATGTAGTTTCTTGAGGAATTGAAGGTCCAAAGCATGAGATATGATATGACTGATGTTATGATGATGAAAGAAGCTTATGTATATGATATAATCTATATAAAGTGTTGCATTAGACTAAGAGCCCGGAGAACCTTATCGAGGGGTTTTTACCTTGATAACTGAGGTGGAGGTTTGTACTCATCAACTATGTGAGGGGTTTGTACTACGCCACCCGAGTGATAAGATGAAATTATCATCAACCATGTGAGGGATTTTTACCACACCACCAGGGTGATTGGGTGAAACCATCATCAACCAACCAAGGGGTTTTTACTTTGGAAATCTAGCTTGGTCTCTTCTACACACATGATATCCTATATGAACATGTGTTACTTAAGCATGTTTTGCTTATGCACTGATCATACATGCAATATTGTTATATTATGCCTATTGCTTATAGTTATGCATTTTGACTATGATGTCTGTTTCTTGTTGCATTGCATCCTATATATTTAATACATTCAAATATACTAACGCATACTCTTGCCTACATGATATCACCAAGTAGTAACTAGAGCTCAAGTTGATCATTGTCGTCCTACACGTGGGTAGTTTGGTACTACTCAAGCTGGTGGGTGAGTCCTCTACTTTGAGGACCTTAGTCTATGTTTCTCTTATCATGTATTGAGACACTCTTCTTTATTTCTATTTTTACTATGAGGGTGAGCCTGGTTTCTTTGTCTTGGCCCCCGCTCTATCTAAGTATTAAAGATGTTTGTTGGACATGTTAGGTATCTATGATATGAGCATTGACACTTTGTCTCTTGATTATGCAAGCTTTCCCCTTAGCCCCTTTGTTCCTATTCTTACTCTTTATGTCTTTTATTTGCTTCCACGACCAATGATGTGCAATGACAAGTTAAGAGGCTTGTTTGGGGTTCCTTCGGGTTCTCCATTCACCATGTCATATCTAGGACCTAGGCATGGGTCATGACAATGATGTAATGATGATTTCATGATGAAGGAATGATAATGAAATGTTGATGAAAAGGAATGTATATATATGATTATGAAATCAATATATAATATGATATTCTCCTATATATTGTTGGAATGTGACCATGCCCTACTCAGGGGTTGCGCGTCGGTAACCGTGTCAAGGGGTTCATAACTATCACGTGGAAGGTTGTACACTGATCACCACGGGTGGTACGATGTTACTATCCATCAACCATGTTGGTAGTTTGTACTCATCGACCTGTCGGAGGGTTTGTACTCCGACACCACGAGTGGAAAGGTGCGACAATCCATCAACCCATCTAGGGGTTTGTACTCTGGCACCACGGGTTGTAGGGGGCAATGATCCACCAACCTATTAATGGGTTTTATACCTCAATTACCAAGGGTGGTAGGGTGTGACGATCTACCAATAGTTAGTGGTCTCTTCTTACATATGTATTATGTTCTATGTAAGCATAATTTACTACATAGCATCTCACATGCATGCCATATTGTTGTATGCTACTCATTGCCTATACTTATGCATTTCAACTATGTTATTTATCTCTTGTTGGATTGTATCCTACATACCTAGTATATTCAAACGTACAAACACATACTCTATGCCTACATGATATTACGATGTAGGGACCGGAGCTCCTATTGATTCTCCTTGTGTCTAGACAAATTGTTCAAGTTAGCTTTTTGTAAGTCCAAATATTCGGGGACAATTTTTATATTCTTCCATACTTATGTTTATACTATATCTTGTACATTCTAGGGAATACTTATGAGGATGAGGGTGAGCCCAGTTGCTTGTCTTAGCCCCCTCTAAGTTCTATGTCTAGCGGTGTTGTTGGACAAGTTATATGCTTGAACTTGGACTCATCGATGATATTTAATCATTAATCTCTCCCTCCCTTATTCCCAATTCCCCTTGTGTATATACCTCTTGTTGTTTTATCTTCCTATAGCGACCAAGATATGTGTATGATATGCTTAGAGGCTTGTTTGGTGTCCCTTCGGGTTCCCCAATCGCCGTTCACGTCCAGGCCCTAGTCTTGGGTCGAGACACAGAATCCTCCGCATTTCCTCGTTCATCACCACTTGATTCTCTTACTAGTTAGTGGTGTATCGAGGGCATGCAGATGATATATGCAAGCACATGCAGCAGACAGAGCGAGTCAAGCCAGCCTGCTCCATTTATGAGGAGCCCAGAGTCATCCTAGATAGCCTCGATAGGGTCCCTAGCTTCTAGGACATGATGATTAGATATAGGCTCTAGTGGCTGACCAGATCACTTGGATGATACTCCCTTACCATGGTGAGGGAGTTCTATGCTTTAGATGCAGCCACTATTCGTAGGACTCTTCCCAAGGGGAAGAAACCCCTCGCTCAGCCCAGACTGATCGACACTAGAGTGAGGGCCGATAGGTGGACATATGGAACACCACCACCCGCCGGATGCTATTTGGGCTAGAGTTCCCTGCCCCCAGATCAACAACAAAGTTTGAATACAGGGTGGAGAAGTGTCATGCCCCAAAGTCCCATTAAGGCAGACTAACACCCATTGTCGATAAGGCTTGGGAGAACCAACATATAACCATGCACTTTCTATGACCGTTATAAGGGGTTTACATATTCGGAATGCATTTAAGAAAATAAACTATAATAACAAGCCAAAAGGAAATGCGTATGACTAGGTCGTTGGAGCCACAATGACTAAAGTATGAGACATGACGACACTTTACTTTACATTATCTACAAAGCCTCTAGATAAGGAACAACATCTGATAAGGGTAGGGACATGCCCCCACCTCATGACTAACTATACCATACAAAAATACAAGCTCTAGACATAAAAAGCCCTGAAGAAACTTGGAGCTCCGTAACAGCAGCCGAATATCCTTTACTCATACTAGAGAGATCTACTAGTGCCTGTACCTGCAACATCAAACACGGGTCCCCCATGGGGGATGTTAGTACTAGATAATGTATTGCATATGTAAGCCAGGAAGCACTGTATATGAAGAAAGAACTCAAATGAAATTATGCACTGGTGTAAGGATATGTGACCACCTAATGCAGGAAGATTTTCTGGGATGACTTTTGGAAAATCACACAGAGTAGGTATATGTTTAAGTCTAGGGCTCTCCAAGCGTATATCAACTATGTCTACCAGATATGCATCACAACCTTGCTGAATATCTTTCTTGCCAAGGCCGCAGAAATAATACTAGATGTCAATGATCTTTCAAATGTCACATTCTTTGATCTACAATCCACTACTGCATGATATTTATAAATCCAATCCATCCTAATAATGACATCAAAATATTTGAAGGGTGTAACACCTCACATCTTACATTCACTACTCCAATGTATATGGAACATTATATGGCTTGGTCAAATCAGCACCCATTTATAAAAGTGCTTGAATTTCAGATTAGAGGGCAACATCTACGTTGATGTTCACACTCCAATAGTAAA
The DNA here is from genome assembly GCA_011800125.2 of Solanum clarkiae. Classification (NCBI taxonomy): domain Eukaryota; kingdom Viridiplantae; phylum Streptophyta; class Magnoliopsida; order Solanales; family Solanaceae; genus Solanum; species Solanum clarkiae. The sequence goes on along the minus strand of JAABOM020050034.1, from coordinate 23,211 downwards.
ATATTTGCAGTCAAGTATAAACCTAACCAGAGGCTAGGGTCGAACCCACAGGGAATATAGGGTAGACCGTATTGACTCACTAATAATTATTTCAAGTATCAATTGGTTATATTATCTAGAATGAGGGGGTTACGATTTGATGTGGGGAAAACCAAAAATACTATACTATAATGTGAAAAAATAATCAATTTGAGGGACAGCTCGAGAATTGTGTTCCCCGTGATTTGTTAACTCAAATACCCAGGATAACATAACCTTAATTTAGACATTGCATGTAGGATTGTAACTTAGGTTCTTCCTGCCCTCTTGTGAAGGTGGAGGTCGAATTTCACCATGGCACTTGGTGGACAATCATAGTGTGCCAACTAATAATTACCCATTTTCCCAGTCAACCTCCCTTTGGTCAGGTTGGGTAGATTAGACGAGAAAATATCGATCGAATCCTGTCATCTACTTTCCTTTTCCTATTCATCACTACCTTCGTCGGGATCATGATAGTAGGTAGGGTTTGGTAATGGCCAACACCAAACAACATTCAACAATGAAAGGAAATAGTCAAAACATGCGAATACCCAATCAAAGAAATGCACAAAATCTAGGTTATTTCAAGTCAACTCCTCATGGTTCCCTCAACCCCAAGTTGTGGGTGCTTAACTACTCATGGCTAGGGAAAAATCACAAACAATAAATATAAGAGACATAGTGGAGAGACTACCCAAGAATAATGAAGAACAACACCACTTTGATATTGAAACCACAAGCTTGCAACAATGGAGTTTGAGTACAAGTGATTTCAAAACCCCCAAATTGGGTCTTCAAAATTAAAAACTGAAATCTACTTTAAACCCTAAGAAAATGCTCTCTAAGAATGTTCAAGATGATGAAATCTGTGTAAGTGTCAAGTCTCTCTTTCAAAAATCCTATCATTAACTATTTATACTATTTAAAAAAAGACCATAAAAATAAAATAGAAAATATTGTTGGCAGCAGGTACGACTCGCAAGTATGACTCGTAGATAACCTACAAGTCATAATCGAGCTTTTGTAGACAACACTTTGTATTTTGAACTTGACTGCTATGATCCATTGCTATGATTTATGGTCTAATCTATGACTCGCAGTGTCTTCTTGTACTATTTTGTTGTAGTTCTTGGTCAAAATTTTAGCAACACTATTCTTGGCCACGAAGCTGCCTCCTACGAATCATAGTAAGACTTACGAATCGTTGGTAAGCCTCATATAGCTGACCTTCACTTTAAAAATTTCTAATTTTTGAACATTGTTTCTAGCTACGAGGACACACTACAACTTGTAGCTTGGGCTATGACTCGTTGGGTAGCTCGTGTGTCCTAAACTTCATCAAAATTTGCAAATTTTCTCCCAAAATCATGCCAACCTGTATTTTCTGCAAGAATAACACAAAAACACATAAAACTCATAAAAATTGAATTAAGAACATGCAAAATCCTTTGTTTTAAGCATCAAATGCGTTGTAATTTGACAGCACATCAACACCCTCAACTATCCTAATGGCATATACATCACTTAATTCCAATTCAGGTACCTTACTTCATTCTTAAAACCTGATTGAAAATCCACCTAGCAAACCATGACATACTTATGCGTTTGACAATCCAACTATGACAAACGAAGGAGTATCAACAATTTACAATCACCAGATAAGTCATAAGCTAATAATGTCATGCAAATGCCCTCACAGAAAAGAAATCCCTCTATTTCACTCAAAAAGCAATCAAAGATTAGTGATTGTGTAAGCCTCCTCACTCTCGCAAATGAGATTCATGCATGACAACCAACACCATAGGCTTGGCTATATACTCGTACACCGGATTGTTGACTAATTGGATTAGGATTACTTTAGGATATGATAGGATTGTAACATAGGATCATGGGAATTAGTATGACATTTTGGAAAATAGTAACTAAAGGTAAACCTTGAACCACATTTTCCCACATTTTTACCTTAGCAACTCATCCATTTTCATTGTGTCCTACCTTATTATTCATCTTCAATCTTTTCCATGTTCTTTCTTTTTCTTTTTCAGTTGTTCCTCTTTTTTCACTCATTTTGCTATTATTTTCATTTCAAGGCACCTTTCTTTCTTTTTCGTTCACCCGGCACATGATTTTATTTTCCTTCTTTCTTTCCCTACTAATCACCTTATTTTTGTTACTTCACCACAACACAAGCCACCCTCAACTTAGGCTTTTAGCCAGAGGTGAAGTACACACTATCTATTCCCTAAACCAGAGCCACCTTTGGTAGACACCCTCAACTTTAGAGTCTTTGCGTCCGTCAAGTTCACATGATCAAGGATAGACCAGGGCCAATGTCAAGGTATTTAACAAAACAAGGCTAGGCTAGCTAGGTCTTAAGAAAGAACAAGTACACGTAGAGCTCAAACATTTGGAACAAGGGGTAAACTACTACAATTGGTAGGTCATTTAGGCAAAAGTGGAGTATCTTAAAGAACAAAGGCCTAAGATCCTTTCCTAATCAACCTAGACCTCAAATCCAATTTCAGAGTAATAAGGCAAGTTCAGAATCAGTATTCAATGCATGAATATGACCAAATTAACTCACACAACACACATGGCATTGCATACACATTTAACATAGACTAATAAGTCCTGCTTCAAGCATTAACATGCCCTTTTTTTATCAGAACAAACATTGCCAGAAAATCAGATGTAAGATTGTAATGGTAACCAACAATCCCAAAAAATTTTGAGGCACCCATTTTTTAAAAACATTCATAAACTATTTAAGATTATATACATGCCAAAAGTAATAATTGCTACATATTTACAAATTATCTACAACACCTAAACATGCCAGTTTAATAGAAAGTAAACTCATCTACAAGGAAAAAGAAACACGGTAAGAAAACCTCGGGACGAAAAATAGGACAGTTATGCACTAAAGCCTACTAGACTTCAACTTAGTCCATAACATCCCATACTCCACCAAAAAGGTGATACTTTGTCCTCAAAGTAGTGATATATATATATAATAAAAACCCAAATTATAACCAATCAATCAAAATAAAACCAAACATCAAAAATAAAAACATCTAAAAGTATCCAAAACATAGTATAAGCATAGTGTTGGAATAGGAACAAAGTATCAAGAGATAAGAAGCATGGGGTCAAAAGTAGCAAACATATGGTGCTCATGCACGGGCATCCATCTGGTCCTGGGGCTCTCACTCCTCCTAGCTGGTTTGGGCTGCAGCTGTACTCGAGCTACCAGCTCCTTGCAATATCTACTGATCATTTCTCCGCTCCTCCATGGCTAAAGAATCTTGAACCACCGGGTATATGATATGCTCCTCCAACTCTGCCTCCTCCTTAACTATTCTCAATTTTTTTTGGATTACAGCTACATCATCACACTCCAAGGGCCTCTTCTCTAGAGCATGTGGGCAATCCTCAAATAAGTCAATCAAATCATCATCACCCGCTCGTGCCTCCTCCAAGGCTGCTATCAGAGCTGCTAATATTTACATTAGGTAGGCCTTTTTCCTTCACGCTAACCAAATCAGCAAGTCATGTACCCTCAATTATCCACTCGACCCGGTCCTCGAATGCATTGAACCGAGCATCCACCACAATAACTTGTCGATCTTCAATATCAATAGTGAATGCTCTAGCCCTCTCCTCTGAGTCATGGATAGTCTGGCGAACGCATGGCTTGAGCTAGTCTATCAACCTACCCATTTGGGCCTCTATCCTAGACAACCTGCATACCAAATCCTGAAACGTAACAGCAGGCATAATAGTGTAGTCTACAGAATTAACCGTAGTACCAGATGGCTTTGGTGCAAGTTTAGCTGTCGAGGACATTGCCTTGGTATAAATAGTTGAAGGTTGCTCTAGTGTAATTAGAGTGGAGGTGGTAGGCACTGGAGTCGACTCCTGAGTAAGTGGTTCGAGCGGAAATGTATCTGGCATGGGAGGAAAAGTTGCACGATGGAAGGCCACCGAATTCACATCAACCTTGATAAGGCTGGGGTCCATAGTATGCAGGGACTCTACATACAGGCCAAGGTGGAGAGAAACACGAACTCTTGCCTCATTGCATAGTCTATATATCAGGATGGAAACAACAATGAGGTGTTAGTTCGGATCGCGGGCTCATGAATCTGCTCCGCCATGACACCTGCCTAGTTTATCTCATAATTTGCCAAAATACTAGCAAGTAGTACATCCCGCTCTAAAGTAATCACATTATCCATAAATGTAGTCCTAATGTATGATTGGATAAAGGACTACTACAATTTGGCAAAAAGGATAGATGAGCCTTTATTATCGGCTCATCATTTTTTGTGACCCATGTTGGCTCGGCACCGCCCTCGCATATCTGGCTATCCACCCATTAGAGAAGCTCGATCCTCAGGCTCATATTCTTCCCTGTCACTACTATCTTATCTTCTCAATCTTGTTATCATACAAGGCGGTGGAACGTGGCACCCTGTAATTAGCCCCAAATTGAACCCTTTGGATGGTCTCCTCGGAGATGTCGACTATTTGATTGCGAATCAGAACCTCCTACAACCTGGGCTTATCAATGGAATTCTTTCCTTAAAAAGATCTTGGAGTATGGTGGCGGCATATGCAGCATAGAACTATCAGACTAGATATAGGGTATACTTGCCCAACCTCCGTTATAGCCACCTAAGTCTATGCTGGTCAATCTCTACCTCTAAAGACGGAAACCTACTCAACCCTGAATCATTTAGCCTCGACTCCTCATTAAATTGCCTGACGGGCTTTCCCTGCCCTTTCAGCTCTAATCCCTCTATTGTAAATTTCTTACATACCTGGAGCTCCCCATCGGTCGCGTTTAGGATCAGCAGAGGAAACAGAAGGGTCGACCAGGGGCTATGACTCTGCCTTACCTTGTTGAGTCTGTGATCTCTCCTATGAACCTCTCTCTGAGTGAGTGGGAGACATCTATTGTGAACCTCTATTGCACCCATCGTCATCGCCCTCTTCTTCAGACTGGGAGGAACTAGTAACTTCCATCGGCGTATGTGCCACTTTTGCTCTGGTCTGAGGCATATTTGCCTATGGGTGAATAAGGACTCGATGGACCTCTTCGGATCCCTCTGACTGCTTGGTCTCAGAGGGCTCATATATAAATCATCATCCCAAGGCTTTAATAGCCTCTTTTTTAATTTTTGGAGGCATTGTACTTGGAAATTACACCCTATACCAAACATGAGCACCATTATGTTTAAATAGTTAGGAATGAAAAAGTAAGAAAAACAAGAAGTAACAAAAAAACAAAATGAAAATACATGTCACACCCAAAATCCCATTAAGGAGGACTGGCACCCATTACTGATAAGGCCCGGGAGAACCAACCTGTATCTATATGCTTTCTATACTTATTATAAGGGATTCTTACGTTCAACATTCCTTTAAGAAAGTAAACAGAGATAACAAGCCAAAAGGAGATGCATATGGCTAGGCCGTTGGGGCCATGATGTTTAAAGTACGAGACATGATCACACTTTAATTTACATAGTCTTCAAAGCCTCTAGATCAGGAAGAGTGTCTGATAAGGGTCGGGATAGGCCCCTCCTTGACTAACTATACAGTACAAAAATATGAGTTCTAGACACACAGAGCTGCGAAGCAACCTGTAGCTTGGTAACAACAACTGGATATCCTATACTCCTACTGGGGAGAGCTACTAGCACCTATACCTGTAGCATGACATGCAGGTCCCTCGTAAGGGACATCAGTATGAGATAATATACTGATTATGTAAGGAAAGAAATACTGTATATGAAGTAACAACTCAAATGAAACTATGCACTGGTGTAGGATACTAGACCACATGTAGTTATACTGTCAGATCATGTTCTTTATGTTCTTTTTATTACTTTACCTTTACTGTATAATCTGTGCACATCATGTAATACAAAAGACCAGCTGATCAGTGGTAAATATATATCGGGGTCGGCCCTGGCTAGGCATTTTCTTTAATCCCTTGGGCTACCCTTATGATAGGATCGACCCTGGCTAGGTGATTCTTCCACCCCTCGGGTTACCACCCATCACCAAGCAATATACTTTACTTCATCTTTCAATTACTTTTGAGATGATTCTTTTGATGGTCATAATATAGCAGCTGTAGGACTGTAGATACAACATATGACATGTAAATAAATCTAAAAGACAGTACTATAATGAAAGAAGTAGGTTACACAAGTAATGAAATGCATCGGAGGTAGAACAACACATGGACTTTATTTAGCAGAACGAACTCGTGTATCGTGGTATCCAAGTATGTATGTAGGTTTTGAAATGACTATATACGGGAGCATATGAACATGTAAAAGAGTGGAGAAACAGTTAATAGTTGCGTCGGAGTTTGTAAGTGCCTTTATGTGCCAAGGAGAGATCTATGTTTCATGCCAAAAAATATGAAATCAAGTAGCCTTACATGCCTCACTATACGACCTTGCTATTACCTTGAGGTAACCTTCCCTTCCTCCGAATATTTATCTATAATATAGTAGGTGATAACTAGCATTAGCAGCCAATAGATACATCGTGACATCCCACTCTCATAAAAACAACATACGGGCAGCAAGCAGATAATTATAAACCCGAGCGTATTTTTTCAACCTTTCCGCCCCTAATCATATTTTATAATACACATTAGCATATACGTATGATGTGTAGCCTGTTTTAGTGACATAAAATCCTTACAAGACATAACAATTCTACGCAAAAAATAAATAGGCGGCATAACATTACATCCCTTCGCTATATTACGACGTTGATGATTCCAAAACTTTACAAACTTCAACCAAACTGTTCCCACAACATTTATACATACAAATAGTACTAAAACATTTCAAAAATATTCCTCAAAATCTGTGGAGGATGTGAGACCATATCCCCCAATCAATCAGCCCACAAGTTCCTATTATAAGCACAATTACGATATCACACAAGAACTTACTGTAAAAATGGTGCAACAGCCTTTATACATCATTATAGAAACAATACTCATTAAAAATAATAGCCTTACTTCATAATCAATCCAGCGAAAAAGAGAAAATCTTCCAAATAAACAAGAAAAAATATACAACAACTTTTGGAACACATGCTGTCAAACAATTTCAGCAAAGGTATAATCAGCTTAGCCTCTTGTTTTGCATAAGAAAACCATACTAAATACATAAGTATTCTTACTTACCTCTACCCTCAAGGTGTATGGCTTCTACAAGAACCCAAAAAGCCTCTTTGTGGCTGCTTTTCAAGGTTAAGAAAGTGTAGAGAGAAAGCTTTTGAAAGCTGATTTTTTTCCAAGTTAACAATGACTTAAAGGTGCTACTTGTAAGCATTTCTAAAGGAGTTTTTGGCCAACTTTATTTTGCGGTTAAAGACTCATATTTTCAAGGTGGTGATGCAGCATCCTTTCCCTTTCACTTGGGCCTAGTTAAGTTCAAATTGGTTGGCCTTCGCTGCCTATTTTTCCCTTTTCTCCGTACTTAGTTTTGGGCCCAACTAGTCAAGTGGGTTGTGATTTACTTGGGCCCTTTTTATATTCTTGTTGGGGTAAAAATAAATTCCATTTATTATGCTAAAGAATGAGCTAAAGTTACACCTTTAACACGTACTTTATCCATAATTGGACTTGGACAAATTCGACGTCGGGCCTCGTCTCCGTTTAGCCAGCACGTTTAAGCTAACCAAGTAGGTGACTCACCTGCTAGCTTCCTAAGTCCTGTAAGAAAATCAATTATCTCACTTTGTCTAGGGCCGTGATCACCTCAATTTGACACAAAACATGTAGACACTCGACCCTCTTAAACATTAGAAGCACATATCGCCCTATAAAATGAGATTCAAGAACTTTAAAAAATAGGCACTAATTTGACCAAACAATATCATGTTTCATTTGCATAGTACTAGCATTGTAAAATGTGGGCTGTTACATCCTCCCCCCTTAGGAACATTCATCCTCGAATGTTAGCATAATTAGATAGCTTAACCAAGTTTAAACCTTTACTTAAACAAAGTTTTGACAACACACTAAGTATTCAATCACACGTACCTATTAGTGTCCCAATTCTGCATGTGGACTCCCTCTTTAGCTTCAAATAAGTAAGGGTATTTTACTTTCATCACGTCCTCGGCCTACCATGTTATTTCTTCTACTTGCTGGTTTCTCCAAAGTACTTTTATTGAAGCTATTTCTTTATTTCTTAGCTTCTTAACTTGATGATCTATAATAGCAATAGGTACCGCTTCATATGTGAGATCTTTTGTAACCTGCACATCTTCAATAGGAGTGATACGGGATTAGTCACATAAGCATTTTTGAAGCATTGAGAGAGGAAAAACTAGATGAACCATTGAAAGCTCTTGGGGTATCTCTAGTTCATATGCAACCTGCCCAAACTTCTTAATAATCTTATATGGCCCTATGTAACGTGGGCTCAGTTTTCCTTTCTTACCGAATCTCATAACCACTTACATCTTTAAAAATACCAAATCCCCTACTGAGGATTCCAATTCTCTCCTTCTAGCTTCCGCATATGATTTGTGATGACTTTGGGCTGTTTCTAGCTGTTGTTGTATTACATTAAACTTTCCATGGTTTGTTGTACTAGATCTGGCCCAAGTAAGGTGGTTTTACCATTTCAAACCATTCAATTGGTGACCTACATTTCCTTACATACAAAGCTTCATAAGGTGCCATCTTGATATTTGAGTGGTAGCTATTATTATAGGCAAACTCAATAAGTGGCAAATGGTCAACCTAACTACCTTTACAGTCCAATGCACAAGCTCGCAATATATCTTCAAGTGTGTGAACAGTGCGTTCTGCTTGACCGTCTGTTTGAGGGTGGAATGTTGTACTCAAATTTACTTGTGTCCCTAAACTCCTTTGGAAGAACTTCCAAAACTTTTCAGTGAATTGAGCTCTTCGATCAGATATAATAGAGACTGGAACTCCATGTAGCCTGATTATCTCTTTAAGGTATATTTTTTCACACTCTTCAGCTATATAATCACTCCTAAATGGCAAAAAGTATGCTAACTTTGTGAGTCTGTGAACTATTACCCATATGGAGTCAAACTTCTGAAATGAGTGAGGAAACCCTATAACAAAATCCATATTGATCATATCCCACTTCCATGTTGGAAGCTCTATACACTTCATATAACCTCCTAGCTTTTGGTGTTCTACTTTCACTTGTTGGCAATTTGGACATTGAACCACAAATTTTGCAAAGTCCTTCTTCATGCCTCCCCACCAAAACATTCCCTTCAGGTCATGGTACATCTTAGTTGATCCTGGAGGGACGGAATATCACGAATGATGGGCTTCTTCCATTATCCTCTTTCTTAATCCATTGATATCAGGCACATATAATCTAATTTGGTAGTAAAGTACTCCATTTTGTGTAAGGTCAAAGCCCTTTATCATACTCTGACTCACCTTTTCCTTATGTTATCGTAGAATAGGATCCTCTAACTGATTTTCTTTTACCTCCGTCACTAATGAAGACTTTGCTGCATTATGTACAATAACCCCTTCCTTTGGAGTTTCAAGAAGATGAATTCCTAAACTGGCTAGCTGACGTAGAACCTTAGCCACTCCTTGACTTACCACAGCTTGATCACCAGTATTTATGATTGCCTTAGGACTCAGAACATCAGCTACTACATTTGCTTTCCTCGGGTGGTAAAGTATATCAACGACATAATCCTTTATTAGCTCTAGCCACCTCTGCTGTCTTAAGTTTAGGTCTTTCTGCTTAAAGATGTATTGAAGTCTCTTATGATCAGTATATATGTCAACGTGAACCTCATACTACTAGCTCAAGATTATGTGTTGGATAGTTTTTCTCATGTGGCCATACCTGTCCAGATACATAAGCAATTACCCTAACGTTCTGTGTCAGGACACACCCTAAGCCAACTCCTGAAGTATCGCAATACACTGCATACCCCTCGGTGCCTTCTGGAAGTACTAGCACAGGTGCAAAAGTTAGCTTATTTTTTAGTTCCTCGAAGATCCTTTCACATGCATCATTCCAATGGAACTTGGTTGACTTATGTGTCAACTTTGTTAGAGGTGCAGAAATAGAACAAAAACCTTCGACAAACCTCCTTTAATAACCTACCAAACGTCGTTGGTCTAGTCCAATCTTTCAGCCTCTATCTTTTGTGAATCAACCCTTATTCCCTCATCAAACACAATATGACCCAAGAGTGCCACTCAGTTTAGCCAAAATTCACATTTAGAAAACTTGGCATACAATTGTTGATCACGAAGAACTTGTAACACCTATCATAAGTGATTTGCGTGGTCCTCTTCTGATCTTTAATATACTAAAATGTCATCTATAAACACTATCATAAACACATCCAAGAATGGCTTGAATACCCTATTCATCAGATCCATAAAAACTGCTAGTGCATTCGTTAACCCAAATGACATAACAATAAATTAAAAGTGACCATAGCGTGTTCTGAAAGTAGTCTTAGGTATATCTTCCTCCTTCACCCTCACTTGGTGATAACCTGACCACAAATCAATTTTTGAAAAGCATTTCGCACCCTGTAACTGATCAAATAAATCATCAATCCTGGGGAGGGCGTATTTATTATTAATTGTCACCCTATTCAATTGTTGATAGTCGATACACATTCTCAAAGTGCCATTCTTTTTACGTACAAATAACACTGGTGCATCCCAATGGGACACACTAGGTCTTAAAAACACTTATCCAATAAGTCTTTTAACTATTTTTTTAATTCACGCAGTTCTACCGGGGCCATTCTATATGGAGGGATGTAAATAGGTTGAGTTCCTGGAAGTAAGTCAATACCAAAATCTACCTCTCGTTCTGGAGGTACGCCTGGAAGTTCTTCAGCGAACACATCAACAAATTCATTCACTACTGGAACTGATTGAAGAGTTGGTGATTCTGTCTCTATATCCCTCACTCTAACTAAATGGCATATATGCCCCTTAGATATCATCTTTCTAGCCTTAAAATAAGAGATAAACTTCTCCTTTGGCACCCCAATATTGGCTTCCCATTCAAGAACTACCTCATTTGGAAAGTGGAGGTACACTCTCTTAGTTCGGCAATCTATGGTGGCATAGCAGGAATCTAACCAATCCATACCGATTATAACATCAAATTACACCATTCCTAGCTCAATAAGGTCAACCAATGTGTCATGGTCACAAACAGTTACTACACAGTCATAATACACCCTTCTAGCCATAATAGATTCACCGGTTGGTGTAGATACTTCAAATGGTTTGTTTAATATTTTGGGTGACCTCTTAAGTTTCCCAGCAACTAGTGGAGTAATGTATGATAGTGTAGAACCAGGTTCAATTAATTCATATACATTATGTGAAAAGATGGATAATATACCTTTGACCACATCAGGTGAAGCTACCAAATTTTGCCGACTCCTCAAAGCATAAGTGCAATACTCCGCTGTAGCTAGCTGACCCTCTAACACCTCTACCACAACCCATAGGTTCTTGCTCACCCCAACCTATTGGATGAACTAACGATGCTGATGCAACAACTGATATAGTAGGTTGTGCTATATCACCCATACATCTCTTAGGGCAATCTCTTATTATGTGCCCTGGCGCACCACACCAATAACAAGCGTCTGTCCCAACATGACATATACCTGAATGACTTCTTCCACAATGTTTACAATGCTATGGAGGGGTCATTTGCTGGCCTGCTGAATATCCCGTTGTTCGGGCACCTTGACCTTCACTTCTTGGACCAAACTGATTTCTCCCAGACCCCTGAAGTTATGGTGGAGAACTGGCTGCAGAGTAGGAGGACGATGGACTAGGAGATCGATTAGAAAACCGAGGCCTAAGCTCACCTTGGGGTGGTGTAAATTGCCCTGTAGACCTGACCCTCTTGGACTGCACCCTTTCTAACTCTTGTGTCCTTCTCCTTTGGCTCTAATCCTCCAATTTTGGTACAAAAGCTTGCATTCTCGCTATATCCATGTCCTTGTTCAAGGAAGCATTGGTACTATCTCTGACCAGAACGTGTCCAGTCTATCCACATATCGATGAAATCTATCTGCCATAGTAGTATCTACATGAGGAGCATACCTGGCCAGGGAATTAAATTGAAGGCTATACTCTCTCACACTCATATTCCCTTGGTGAAGGTTCAAGAACTGATCTACACGGGCCGCTCAGATCTCTAATGGAAAGTAATGGTTAAGAAATGCCTCTTTGAACTCCTTCCAGGTAGTTGGGGTGCATCTATACCCTTAGATTTTTTCCAACATTCATACCACAATATAGCTACACCCTTCAACCTATATGTCGCTAACTCGACAGCTTCTGTACCATTCACATGCATAACATCTAAAGTGCATTGAATCTAATCAATAAAGTCTTGGGGATCTTCATTAGGATTGACCCAGTAAAGGATGAAGGGTACAAATTAAGAAAATCACGTATCCTTGTGCCAGCTGCACTATTCCCACCAGCTGCACCTATAATTGGACCTTCCTGTCTTTGACCTTGGCCAGCAGCTATACGGGTCAATAGTTGGAATGCATTTCTCAGATCCTGCACGGTAGCATCAATAGTTGGTTTTGGGGCAATTTCACTACTTCTGGGTTCATCAGGAGCTAGAGGAGTTGGAGATGTCTATGACAGAGACTCCTCTTGAACCTCATTTCGTTGTCTCACCTGACTGGGTATACTGACCACCACTTCTATTCCCTTCCCTTTACCTTTGTTCTTCCTGGTTTTTGGAATACTTGTTGTACGAAAAAAGTTTAGGGGTTGTACACAATCCACCTATTACACTTAGCTCTATGGCATGATCTAAAGAACGAAAAGAAAGTAACAACTGCAAAATTCCATGTAGCCTCCTGCTTATAGAGGTGGCGCACAACACATCGATAAACAAGACTCTACATAGACATGGCTTTATAGACTCCCTAGGATGACCCGCTCTGATACCACTTCTTTCTCGCCAAAAATCCCATTAAGGCAGACTGGCACCCATTACTGATAAGGCCCGGGAGAACCAACCTGCATTTATGCGCTTTCTACACATATTATAAGGGATTCTTATGTTTAACATGCCTTTAAGAAAGTAAACAACCATAAGAAGCCAAAAGGAAATACATATGGCTAGGCCGTTGGGGACACAATGTTTAAAGTATGAGACATGACCACACTTTAATTTACATAGTCTACAAAGCCTCTAGATTAGGAAGAGTATCTGATAAAGGTCGGTACAGGCCCTTCCTTGACTAACTATACAGTACAAAAACATAAGATCTAGACACATAAAGCTCCGAAGCAACCTGGAGCTTGGTAACAACAGTTGGATATCTTGTACTCCAACTGGGGAGAGCTATTAGCACCTGTACCTACTGCATGAAATGCAGGTCCCCCGTAAGGGACGTCAGTATGAGATAATGTACTGAATATGTAAGGCAGGAAATTCTGTATATGAAGTAACAACTCAAATGAAATATACCCTGGTGTAGGATAAAAGACCACCTTTAGTTATACTGTGGGATCATGTTCTTTATTTTCTTTTTATTACTTTACCTTTACTATATAATCTGTACACATCATGTAATACAAATGACTAGATGATCAGTGGTAAATCTATATCGAGATCGACCTTGGCTAGGCTTTTCCTTTAACCCCTTGGGCTACCAGTCGTGATAGGATTGACCCTGGCTAGGTGATTCTTCCACTCCTTGGGTTACCACCCATCAACAAGTAATATACTTTACTTTATCTTTCAAATACCTTTGAGATGATTCTTTTGGTGGCCATAATATGGGAGCCATAGGACTGTAGATACAACATATGATATGTAAATAATTATAAAAGACAATACCATAATGAAAAGAAGTAGGTTACACAAGTAATGAAATGAATCAGAGGTAGAACAACACATGGACTTTATTTAGCAGAACAGACTCGTGTATCTTGGTATCCAAGTATATATGTAGGTTTAAATGTGACTATATATGGGAGCATGTGAACATGTGAAAGAGTGGAGACACGGTTAATAGTTGTGTCAGAGTTGGTAAGTACCTTTATGGTCCAAGGAGGGATCTATGTTTCATGCCAAACAATATGAAATCAAGTAGCCTTACATACCTCACTGTACGACCTCGCTATTACCTCGAGATAACCGTCCCTTCCTCCGAATATTTATCTACAACATATAGGTGATAAAACGAGCAATAGCAGCCATTCGATACATCTTGGTAGCCTATTCTCATAAAAATAACATAAGGGCAGCAAGCGAAAAATTATAAACCCGAGCGTATTCTTTCAACCTTTCCGCCCCTAATTGTATTTTCTAATACACATTATCATATACATATCATGTGTAGCATATTTTAGTTCCATAACAGCCTTACAACATCCTACAAAGCACAAGATATAACAATTCTATGCAACATACAAATAGGCGGCATAATGTTACATTCCTCGGCTACATTATGACATTGACGATTCCAAAACTTTACCAATTTCAACCAAACAGTTCCGACAATATTTATACATAAAAATTCTCCTAAAAATATTCAAAAACACTCCTCAAAATAGGTGTAGGGTATGAGACCATAGCCCCCAATGAATTAGCCCACAAGTTCCTATTACGAGCACAATTACGATATCACACAAGAACTTAATTTCGCTGACTGTAAAAATGGTGCAACAACCTTTATACATTACTATAGAACCAATACACATTAAGAACATTAGCATCCATTTATAATAAATCCAACCAAAAAGAGAATCTTCAAAATAAATAAGAAAAAATGTACAACTTTTGGAACCCATGTTTTCCAACAATTTTAGCAAAGGTATAATCAGCTTAGCCTCTTGTTTAACATAAGCAAACCATACTAAGCACATCATTATTCCTACTTACCTTTACCCTAAAGGATTAGGGCTTCTCCAAGAACCTTAAAAGCCTCTTTGTGGCTGCTTTGCAAGGTTAAGAAAGTGTAGAGAGAAAACCTGTGAAAGCTGATTTTTTCCAAGTTAACAATGACTTAAAGGTGCTACTTGTATGCATTTTTAAAGGAGTTTTTGGCCTAATTTCTTATGTGTTTAAAGCCTCATATTATCAAGGTGGTGATATAGCAGCTTGGACCTTTCATTTGGGCCGAATTGGGTTCAAATTGGTTGGGTATTGGCTGCCTATTTTGCCCTTTTCTCCTTAGTTTTGGACCCAATTGGTCAATTGGGTTGTGATGTACTTGGGACCTTTTTATATTATTCTTGGGTTGAAAATAAAGTCCATTTATGATGCTAAAACACGAGCTAAAGTTACACCCTTAACACGGACTTTATCTGTAATTGGACTTGGACAAATTCGACGTCGGGCCTCGTCTCCATTTAGCTAGCACGTTTAAGCTAACCAAGTAGGTGACTCACCTTCTAGCTTCCTAAGTCCAGCAAGCACCTCAATTCTCTCATTTTTTTCGGGCTATGATCTCCTCAATTTGACACAAAACATGTATACACACCACCCTCTTAAGCGTTAGACGCACATATTGCCCTATAACATGAGATTCAAGCACTTTTCAAAATGGGCGCTAATTTGACCAAACCATATCATGTTTCATTTGCATAGTACTAGTATTGTAAGATGTGAGGTGTTACAACACAGAGAAAAATACTTCACTTAACCTGCTGCAGTTTTGCAGGTACGAGGTACAAGTACGACTCGCAGGTTATCCTATGAGTCGTAGTCTGGGTTCGTCTCAATTTTCAGAATCCTTTTAAAGTTCAAGATAGGTCCTCCGAGAACCTCACTACGGCTCGTGGTGAACACTACGGTCGTAGGTGGGTCTCTTACGGTAAGTCTCAAGGAACCATAGGGGTCTTCTGTTTCCTATGAGAGGCCACTACAAACCATAGCGCCACCTATGAGTCATAGGAGGTCCTCGTAGCAGAAAACAGTAGGCACCAGTGGTGCCTTCTACATTTCCACATGAACCACAAATTTCAAGCACCTTAAATCTAACAGCATCGAAGCAAAATTTCACTTACATAACAAGCACAAACATATATATTCTCACAACCCTAGTCATGAACATTCAAACCAACAATTTCCCCACAAATATTCAAACAACGACTTCCCAACACATTCAAAAATTACCAAAAAATAAGTGATCCCCACACTCACAATAATCGCACCAGCACACAATCATAGGGGTTTAAGGGAATCCACAGCAATTTCACACAAGGATATCCCAAACTATCAATCTCAACCCAAACATAAATCAACACACCAATTCCAACCTGGCCATGAAGCCATTATCAATCAATCGTCACATGATCATTTCATAACATGACTAACATGAAGATATGGAAAGATTTCCATAATCACAGAAATCCAAAAAGAGTAATTTCACACTTCAAAACACTACTAAGGAATGTTCATCTGCCAAACCCTAATTCCCACATTGACACAATCATTTTCTCATGGGTATAATCAATATTACCACTATATACATAATCATCCAACAATATATGTGTGCAAAATTAAACCAAGGAAACATATTAATTGAGAGAATGATAAGAAAATAGAAGCATTGAGAGGGAAATGGAGAAGCTAAAACCCTGGTGAGATGACCCATAGGAAAATCTTGCTAGAAAGTTATGTGGATTTCATCGGAATAGTAGAAAAGGGTGTGGGAATACTTTGGGGGAAGAAAAACATTTGAAATGGAGGAAATTAGGAGGAAAATGGCTTCTCACCCCTCATATACTCAATTGAGTCAACTTTTAAAATTATGCATATCGGGTCTATGAAGCCTGATTACGATTCATAAGGCTCCCTACGACTCATAGGTCCTGGTCTCATAACAGATCCCAACACTTAGTAAAATTCAGAGATTATACCTAGGCACTACGACCCCACTTATGACTCGTAAGGGACCGTAAGAATCGTAAGGTTGGCTCGTAGTGTATGTGCCAACTTAAAACTATTATTGTTTTCCTTGACCAGGCATGACTACGAGTCATAGTATGCACTACGACTTGTAGGCCTTATCATAGAAGCTGCACGAAATGTACTTTCCTTTAAACTTCTAGCATTTGATTCAAACCTGCAAATCATAACTTAAAACATACCAATCTTCACAACAACTTAACTGATTCAATGTCTTAAAAATTTAAAACAACATCAGTCAACTACCTAACAATTCAAATAATAAAAATAAACTTCAAAACATGAAAAAATCATAAAAGATACGTGGGTTGCCTGCCAAGAAGCGCCTTTTTTAACGTCCTGGCTCGACTTTGTCATCATGCATCATCAGAATTCCTCAATGGCCCATACTTCGCTCTTGAACTCCTCAGTGTTTCATTGATTGGTGGATGTCAAAAGCTATCTCTATATCATTGACCTTGAATTGAGGTTGACCAGAATCCATATCCACTAAGGCTCTCCTAGTGGCTAGTAATGGTATTCCCAATATAATGGGCACCACAAAGTCAATCTCATGATCAAGGATTAGGAAGTCCGCGAAAAATATGAGTTTATCGAGTTTTACAAGCACATCAAAAAGTTTCTCTTCTGGCTACTTTATAGTTCTATCTGCCATAAGTAACCACATTCTTGTGGCAGTAGGAATACAAAGACCAAGCTTTTTGAAAATAGAAAGAGGTATCAAATTAATACTTTCTTCTAAGTCACATAATTCCCTTGCAAACTATACATCATCAATGGTGCAAGGAATGGTGAATGCACCGGGATTTTCCTCTTTTGGGCTAGGCATTTGGTCATGATGGAACTACATTGTTAGAGCTCTTGTGAGAGCTCTTAGCTCAACGTGCACTTCTTTGTTACCAAATCCTTTATTTACTTGGCATACCTGGGCATCTTCTCCAATGTTTCTAGGAGGGGAATGTTGACAGACAATTGCTTTAGCATCGAAAGAAAGTGTTTGAATTTTCCATCCTCCTCTCTTTTCTTGAGCCTTTGAGGAAGGGAGGAGGAGATTTTGGGATCATATCGCCCTTTTATTGTATTTTCACCTTTTCACTTTGCATCCTGTTATTTTCCAAACCTTCTTCATCCACATCAACCACAACACCCTTCTCCCAAGCCTCCTCATCAACCATCGGCATTGGGGAATCTATGGTGCTTTTCCCACTTGTTGTCATGACTTCCATGCAATGCGCATTATTCATTGGATTTTGAACCATGTTACTTGGTAAATTACCATTTTAATATTGGTTCAATTGAGAAGAAACTTAACCGAACTATCGATCCAATTGTTTGATTGACACCGAGTGAGACTCCATCTTTTCTTTTATGCTTGAAATATCTGATCGCATCACTAACAAAGTCTCATCTTGATGGTCTACTCTCTTCAACAACTTGTCAAACATTTCTTCAATCCTAGAATTGCAAGATCCAGCATCACGGTGCTCTTTCACTTTTACAATACCCACCATAGTTATCTCTATACATTCCCTCTCGATAGTAGTTTCGATCATGATTCCCAGAACTTTGCCTTCAATAGTCCGAGTTGGACCCTTGGGCATTTTTTCAGAAACCCACTACTTGGTTACTCACAAAAAAAAACATCTTCATCAAAGAATGGTTCTTCATACATAGGAGCCTTAGGAGGTTGGTGAGATACCGCATGAGCACTTACTTAGTTTTGCTTCAATACCAAGTCCATACTTTTGCAAAGTTGAGCAAGTTGCTACATGATCTCCTCATTGACCTTAGCTTGCTCATTCTTGGTGTTCACCGCACAAGTAGTTTTGGTTGAACCTCTCTCTCTTTGACTCCATGCTCAGTTTGTTTTAGCCACTTGCTCCATTCTTTCAACAATTCATGCAAAAGGTTGATCTAGAAACATACCACCCATAGTAGTGTCTGCACATGCCTGACTGTCTTTATCAAGGGATCATTAGAATATTTCAACTAAAGCATCATCAATAATTTTATGATCGGGAACCATCATAAATCACTTGTTGAACCTTTCCCAAGTCGTGCTTATCAAATCACCTGGTAATTCTTCAAAGTTGTTAATTTGTTCTTTGATCTTGAGTTTGATGGACATTGAAAAATACCTCTCTAAGAAGGCTCTTTGTAGCTCGGCAAAACTAATTATCGAACTTTGAGGAAGTTCGGATAACCATATAGCCGCATTTCCTGTCAAAGATAACCGAAACACTCTCAAACAAATCACATCCATTGACAAATTTTTTGTACCCAACATACTCTAGAAAACAAATGCCACTTTATGGAGATGACTATGTGGATACTCCGAAGGCAACCCTGTGAAAAAACTATAATTTTGAAGCATTTGCAATAGATCACTTGAAAGAGTGAATTTGATATCGGTCGGTAGTGATGGCAACACTATTGCTCCCGTAACATCCATAGCCATAAGGTTCAACCTATATAGACTCCACCTATATACATTATCATTGAAATCCCTATGTTGTGGTCTATACTCTCTTTGAGGTGGGTTTTTATCTCTGCCCACATTTTCCTCATGTTGACCAATAGCTTCATCAATCGCGATATCCTCCTTCTGTTAGGCTATTCTTCTTGCAATTTTGTTGATCTCTAAATTGAGAGGAGGTAAGGGATTTCCTTAGCTCCTTTTGTTGGGAATACAAACCTAGGATACCCTGCAAATAAAACCAAACAACAAAAATAAAAACAAAAGTAAAATACAAGAGCATCTAGTAATCAATACTTGAACTAATTACTAATGAAATCAAGTCACTAACGTAGTCGTATTCGACGGCAATGGTGGCATAAAATTTGATGTTCACGCTCCAACAATAGATAGATCGTAGTCAAGAATAAAGCTAACCAGAGGCTAGGAACGAATCCACTGGGAATACACAATTGACTGTATTGACTCACTAACGATTATTTTAAGTATCAATTGGCTATATTCTCTAGAATGGGGGGGGAGGGATTTGCGATTTGAATTGAAGAAAACTAAAAAAATTACACTACTAATGTAAAAAGACAATCAATTTGAGGGACAACTTCGAAATTCTGTTCCCCGTGATTTGTTAAATCAAATACTCCGGATAACATAACCCCAATCAAGACATTGCTTCTAAATAATAATTTAGGTTCTTCCAGCCCTCTTGTGAAGGTAAAGGTTGAATTTCACCTTGGCGCTTAGTCGGCAACCATAGTGTGCCAACTAACCATTACCCATTGTCCAGTCAACCTCCCCTTGGTCGAGTTCCGTCGATTAGATGAGAAAATATCGATTGAATCCATTCATCTTCTTTCTTTTCCTATTCGTCACTACCTTAGTCGGGGTAGTGGTAGTAGATAGGGTTTGGTGTTGGCCACCACCAAACAACATTCAAAAATGAAAGGAAATAAAAAATACATGCAAATACCCAATCAAAGAAATACACAAAATCCATGTTATTTCAACTCAACTTCTCATGGTTCCAACAACCCATGTCGTGGGTGCTTAGCTTCTCGTTGGTAAGGTAAAATCACAAACAATGAATAGAAGAGACATAGTTGAGAGATTACCCAAGAATAATGACGAGCAACACCACTTTGATATTGAAATCACAAGCTTGCAAAAATGGAGTTTGAGTACAAGTGATTTCAAAACCCCCAAATTGAGTCTTAAAAAAATTTAAAACTAAAATGTACTCTAAACCTAAGAAAATGCTCTCTAAGAATGTCCAAGATGATGAATTCTGTGTAAGTGTCAAGTCACTCTTTCAAAAACTCTATCATTAACTACTTATACTATTTACAAAAAGACCCTTAACATAAAAATCGAAAATACAGTTAGTAGCAGGTACGACTCAAAAGTACTACTCGTAGGGTGACCTACGAGTTGTAATAGGGATTTCATAGTCAACACTTGAAATTTAGTTGCAGTTTTTGGTCCAAATTTTAGCAACACTATTCCTAGCTACGAGGGCCCCCTTATATGAATCGTAGTAAGACTTAGGACTCGTAGGTTAGCCTCGAATAGCTAATCTTCACTTTACAAATTTCTAATTTTTGAACACTATTTCTAGCTATGAGGGAACACTATGACTCGTTGCTTGGGCTGTGACTCATAGGGTGGCTCGTATGTCCTGCACTTCATCAAAATCTATAAATTTTCTCCCAAAATCATGCCTACTTGTATTTTCCGCGAGAATGACAAAAAAACACATAAAAATCATAGAAAGTTGTATTAAAAACATGTAAAATCCTTTGCTTTAGGCATCAAATATGTTGTAATTCATAGCACATCATACGTCTAACGCTTAGACAAGTGAGTGTTCATAACTTTAAGTAGAATTGAGAAGATCGCAACCTTAAACTAAGTTAAAGAAATGAGGTTCTTGTAGGACTTAGGAAGCTAGTAGGTGATTCACTTATGTACTTAGCTTAAATAGGCTAGGTAGACAGAGGTGATGATTGACACCGAATATGTGCAAGTCGAATAATGAATAATGTCTATTTTAAGGGTGTAATTTTAACTCATGTTTTTAGCATCGTAAATGAGTGACATTTACAACCCAAGAGGAATAATAAAAGGTCCCAAGTGAATCAATAACTACTTGATGATTTGGGCCCAAACTTTGTTAAGGGAAAAGATAAAAGTGGGCCGCCAAGGCCCATCAATTTGAAACCCATTTAGGCCCAGGTTAAAAGGCCAAGCTACTGCTTTACCACCCTAATAAAGTAAGGCTTCAAAATTAAAAAGAAAGTCAGCCAAAGTGTTAATTGAAAAAGTCTTACAAGAAGCTCCTTCAAGTCATTTAACATTGGAGAAAAAATTAGATTATTTCAAAGTTTTCTCTCTACTCTTTCTTGACTTTACAAAGCAGCCACAAGAGACTTTTAGGGTTCTTCGAGAAGCCTATACCATGAAGGTAAAGGTAAGTAAGGATACTTTTATATTTAATATGGTTTTTCTTGAAAAACAAGAGAACTAGGCTGGTTATACATGTGCTGAAAATTTAGATAGCGTGTGTTCCAAAGGTTGTTGTACACTTCTCTTGCTGGTTCGCTTGACCACGAAGGGATTTAGATATTTTTAACGAGGTTCAGTTCTGTATAAAAGTTGCGGCCCCATTTTTATCTTCCGCAAAAGTGAGTTCTTGTATGATGTCGTAATTGTGCTTTTAGAAGAAACTTGTGGGCTGATAATTGGAGATTGCTGTTCCAGTTCTACATGTAATTTTGAACAATTTTTGGATTATTTTAGGACTATTTTTATGTTTAAATATATTGCTTAAAGTTGGAACAAGTTTGGGATTGTTGACGTCGAAATGTAGCAAAAGAACATAATGTTATACTGCCTACTTGTGTGTTATGTAGAATTGTAATGTGTTGTGCTTTGTGGACTATTGTAAGATTGTTATGGGACTAAAACAAGTTGTACTTGACATTAATATGAGAATGTGTATTTGAAAATACGATTAGATGTGGAAAGCCTGAAAGGATACTCTGGGTTTGGTACTTACACTCTTGTTGCCTGTACATTACTTTTTTATGACATTGGATTGCCAAAACGTATCTATTAACTGCTAATACTAATTTTATCACCTACTCTATTATAGATAAGTATTCGGGTGAACAGGTGGTAACTTCGAGGTAATACGAGGTCGTACAATGAGGCATGTTAGTGTCACACCTCAAGTCCCGTTAGGGCGGACTGGCACCCGTTGCCGATAGGGCCTGGGAGAACCGACATGTATCTATGCACTTTCTGTACATATTATGAGGGGTTTATATGCTTGACGTGCCTGTAAGCAAATAAACAGTGATGACAATCCAAAACGAAATGCATATGGCTAGGCCATTGGGGCCAGAATGTTCAAAGTACGAGACATAACCACACTTTAATTTACATAGTCTACAAAGCATCTAGATAAGAGAAATCATCTGACAAGGGTTGGGATAGGCCTTGCCTCGACTAACTGCACAATATAAACATATAAGCTCTAGACACAGACAAAGCCCCGGAGCAACCTGGAGGTTGGTATCAGCAGCTGGATATCCTGTAGGGGAGATCTACAAGAACCTTTACCTGCAGTATAAAATGTAGGTCTCCCGTAAGTGATGTCAGTATGAGATAATGTACTGAATATGTAAGGCAGGATATATTGTATGTGAAGTAATAACTCAAATGAGACCA
>JAABOM020050023.1:0-15786 GCA_011800125.2 Solanum clarkiae | reverse complement strand
AGCTTCTATCTTTTGTGAATCAACCCTTATTCCCTCATCAGACACAATATGACCCAAGAATGTCACTGATTTTAGCCGAAATTCACATTTAGAAAACTTGGCATACAACTGTCGATAACGAAGAATATGTAACACCTGTCATAAGTTATCTACATTGTCCTCTTCTGATCATGAATATACCAAAATGTCATCTATAAACACTATCACAAATACATCTAAGAATGGCTTGAATACCCTATTCATCAGATCCATAAAAACCGATGGTGCATTCATTAGCCCAAAGAATATAACAAGAAATTCAAAGTGACCATAGCGCGTTCTGAAAGCATTCTTAGGTATATCTTTCTCCTTCACCCTCATTTGGTGATAACCTGATCTCAAATCAATTTTTGAAAAGCTCTTGACAGCCTATAACTGGTCAAATAAATCATCAATCCTAGGGAGGGGGTATTTATTCTTAATTGTCACCCCATTCAATTGCCGATAGTCGATACACATTCTATAGGTGCCATCCTTTTTGCGTACAAATAACACTGGTGCACCCTATGGGACACACTAGGTCTTATGAAATCCTTATCCAATAAGTCTTTTAACTGCTCTTTTAATTCTCGCAATTCTGCTGGGGCCATTCGATATGGAGGGATAGAAATAGGTTGAGTTCCTGGAAGTAACTCAATATCAAAATCTATTTCTCTCTCAGGAGGTAAGCCCGGGAGCTATTCAGGGAACACATCAACAAATTCATTCACCACTGGAACTGATTGAAGAATTGGTGATTCTACCTCCATATCCCTTACTCTAACTAAATGATATGTATACCCCTTAGATATCATCTTTCTGGCCTTAAAATAAGAGATAAATTTCCCTTTTGGTGCCTTAGCATTGCCTTCCCATTCAAGAACTACCTCATTTGGAAAGTAGAAGTATACTCTCTTAGTTCGGCAATCCACAGTGGCATAACAAGAAGCTAATCAATCCTTACACATTATAACATCAAATTCCACTATTTCTAGCTCAATAAGGTTATCTAATGTGTCACGGTTACAAACGGTTACTACACAGTCATAATAAACCCTTCTAGCCATAATAGATTCACTGGTTGGTGTAGACACTTCAAATAGTTTGTTCAATAATTTGGGTGTTCTCTTAAGCTTCTCAGCAACTAGTGGAGTGATGTATGATGGTGTAGAACCAGGGTCAATTAATGCATATATATTATGTGAAAAGATGGACAATGTACCTGTGACCACATCAGGCGAGGCTTCCAAATTTTGCCGACTCCCCAAAGCATAAGTGCGATTCTGAACCCCACTAAAGGTAGTTGCCCCTCTAACACCTCTACCACGACCCATAGGTGCCTGTTGACCCCTATTTGATGGAGGAACTGATGATGATGATGCAACAAGTGATCCAGTAGATTGTACTATATCACCCATACGCCTCCTCAGGCATCTCTCATCACATTCCCTGGCACACCACACCAATAGCAAACATCTGTCCCAACACGACATATACCCGAATGACTCCTTCCACAATGTTTACAAGGTTTCCTGGGAGTCATTGGTTGGCCTACCGAATAACCGATTTTCCAGGCACCTTGCCCTTCCCCACATCAACCAAACTAATTACTTTGTGACCCTTGAAATTATGGTGGAGCACTGACTGCAGAGTAGAAGGACGATGGCCTAGGCAGTCTATTAGAAAACCGAGGCCTAAGCTCACCTTGGGATGGTGCAAACTGCCCTGTAGACCTGGCCCTCTTGGATTGCGCCCTTTCTGACTCTTATGTCCTTCTCCTTTGTCTCTGATCCTCCAATTTCTATGCAAAAGCCTGCATTCTTGCTATATCCATGTCATTGTTTAAGGAAGCAATGGTACAATCTCTGACCAGATACGTATCTAACCTATCTACATATCGATGAACTCTATCTACCATAGTAGCAACTACCTTAGGAGCATAACTTGCCAGGGAATTAAATTGGAGGCTATACTCCGTCAAACTCATAATCCCTTGGTGAAGATTCAGGAACTGATCCGCACGGGCCTCTAGGATCTCTAATATAAGTAATGGTTAAGAAATGCCTCTCTGAAATTTTTTCAGGTAATTGGAGGTGCATCTATACCCTTAGATTGCTTACGAGCTTCATACCACAATATAGCGACACCCTTCAATCAATATGTCGCTAACTCGACAACTTCTGTACCACTCACGTGCATAATATCTAAAGTGCGCTGAATCTGATCAATGAAGTCTTGGGGATCTTCATTAGGATCTGACCTAGTAAAGGATGGAGGGTCCAAATTAAGAAAATCACATATCCTTGTTCCTGCTGCCTATTTGTATAACTGGACCTTCCTGCATTTGACCTTGGCACGCGACTATATGAGTCAATAGTTGGATTGCATTTCTCAGATCCTGCCGGTAGCATCAATAGGTGGTTATGGAGGAATTTCACTATTCTTGGGTTCATCAGGAATTGGAGGAGTTGGAGATGTCTGTGACAGAGATTCTTCTCGAACCTCATCTTGTTGTCTCACCTGACTGGGTATACCAACAACTACTTCTGCTCCCTTCCCTTTACCTTTGTTCTGCCTGGTTTCTGGCATACTTGCTGTACAAAACAATTTAGGAATAAGACATAATGCACCTATTGCACTTGACTTTATGGCAGGATCTAAAGAATGGAAAGAAAGTAACAACTCCTAAAAGCCACGTAGCCTTCTCCTTATAAATGTGGTGCACAACACATCGATAAAAAAGACTCTACATAGACACGGCTTTGTAGACTCCCTAGGACGACCCACTCTGATACCACTTCTGTCACGCCCCAAATCCCGTTATCACAGACTGGCACCTGTTGCAAGTAAGGCCTGGGAGAACCAACCTTTATCTAGGCACTTTCTATACATATTACAAGGTCTTTCCACATTGACATGCCCTTAAGAAAATAAACAGTGATAACAAATCAAAAGAAAATGCACACGGTTAGGCCATTGGGGACACAGTGCGTAAAGTACGAGACATGACTACACTTTAATTTACATAGTCTACAAAGCCTCTAGATAAGGAAAAGTGATTGATAAGGGTCGAGATAGGCCCCTCCTCAACTAACTATACAATACCAACATATAAGCTCTAGACATGCAAAGCTCCGCAACAACCTGGAGCTTGGTAACAACAGCTGGATATCCTGCACTCCTACTGGGGAGATCTACTAGCACCTGTACCTGTAGCATGAAATGTAGGTCCCCCATAAGGGATGTCAGTATGGGATAGTGTACTGAATATGTAAGGTAGTACATACTGTGCATGAAGTAACAACACAAATGAAACCATGCACTGGTGTAGGATTAGAGACCACCCTTAGTTATACTTTGGGATCATGTATTTTATGTTCTTTATGTTACTTTACCTTCACTGTATAGTCTGTGCATAGCATGTAATACAAATGACCAGATGATCAATGGTAAAATTATATCGGGATCATCCCTACCTAGGTTCTTCCTTAATGCCTCAGGCTACCACCCCTGATAGGATTGTCACTGCCAAAGTAATTCTTCCACCTCTCGGGCTACCACCCATCAATAAACAATTTATCGGTATTGTCCCTGGCTAGGTTCTTCATTAACCCCTCGGGCTACTACCCATGATAGGATCGTCCCTGGCTAGGTAATTCTGCCACCCCTCGGGCTACCTCCCATCAATAAACAATATACTTTACCTTTCAATTACCTTTGAGATGGTTCTTTCATGCCAAGTAATATGAAATCAAGTAGCCCTACATACCTCATTGTATGACCTTGTTACTACCTCGAGATAAGCTTCCCTTTCTCCAAATACTTATCTACAACATAGCAGGAGATGAAACTAGCATTAGCAGCCAATAGATACACCTTGGAAGCCCAATCACATAATAGAACAACACACAGGCAGAAAATGGGTATTTATAAACCCGAGCATATTCTTTCAACCTTTCCACCCCTAATCGTATTTTCTAACATGCATTCACATGTACACATCCTATGCAGCCTATTTCAGTGTCACAACAGTCTTACAATAGCCCACAAAGTACAACATATAACTATTCTACACAACCTACAAAGGGACAGCATAATGTTACCTCCCTTCGCTACATTTCTACGTCGACAATTCCAAACCTGTTCCAACTCTAAACAAACTATTCGCAACATATCTATGTATAAAAACAGCCTTGAACTAGTCTTAGAATAGTAAGAAATTAGTAACTAAGGACCTGAGGCACTAGTCTTCCATCCAACAGCCCACAAGTTCAGACTAAGAACACAATTGTGATATCACATAAGGACTGACTTTTGTGGACTGCAAAAGCGGGGAAGCTGCCTAGTTTCATTAATATAAACCAACCTTTGTTAAATATATAAGTGTTAATTCATAATACAGCCATCTAATAAGAGGAAAACCTCTTAGTTGTTAAGAAAAGTTCACAACAAACCTTAGGACACATGCTGTCCAAATTTCCAGCACCAACACACTAGCATGTAGTTCTTGTTTTTCATGAAGAAACCATAGTAAATACACAACTATAATTACTTACCTTTGCATTCAAGATTATGGTTTTCCTTCAAGATCCTTAGAGGATTGTATTAGCTGCTTGGTAAAGTGAAATAGAGAGAAGACAAAAGTATTTAGGAAAGCTGAAAACGTGTATCAAGTAGAATGAATTAAGGGGCTGCTTTTGAGATGTTTATATAGACTCTTTTGGCTGACTTTCTCCTTCACTTTTGACCACATAATAGTATATATTGAGAGGCTGGTGATGCAGCAGCTTGTCCCTCACAATTGGGCCTAATTGTGTTCCAAAGTTGACGGGCCTTGGCTGCCCATTTTCCAAGTTCCTCTTAGTTAGTTTTGGGGCCAAATAGTCAATTGGGTTGTGATGTATTTGGTCCCTTTTTAATATCTCTATTGGGATGAAAATATATTCCATGTGTGATGCTAAAACTTGGGCCAAAGTCACACTCTTAACACAGACTTTATTCATAATTGGACTTGGAAAAATTCGACGTCAGGTCTCATCTCCGTTTAGCTAGCAATTTAAGCTAAGAAAGTAGGTGACTCGCCTTCTAGCTTCTTAAGTTCTACAAAAGCACCTCAATTCTCTTACTTCATTTAAGGTTGTGATCTCCTAAATTTGACACAAAACATGTATACACTCGACCCTCTTAAGCGTTAGATGCACATATCCCCCTATAACATGAAATTTGAGCACTTTCAAGAATAGGCACTAATTTGACCAAAACATATTATGTTTCATTTGCATAGTACTAATATTGTAAGATGTGGGGTCGAATCCAAAGCTTGCCTTTGAGTTTTCTTAAATTTGTATTGGTATCTTGATGGAGGCCATGGGAGAATCTGAGAGTGTTTTTTAGATGAGAGTAGTGACTTTGATCCTTTGGAATAGGTTTTAGGTCTTTTAGGGAGGTTAAGATAGCATTGGATTCACGACCCAAGCCTAGGGCCTAGACATGACCGGCGAATGGCGAACCCGAAAGAACCCTAAAACAATCCTCGTAGTATATTATTACACATCCTTGGTCACGAAAGTAGTTCAAAAAAATGTAGCAAAAATAAATAAGGGGAATTGGGACAATAGGAAAGACTCATATTTAAAGAGCTTGAATATCATAAGTAAGTCAAATCTCAAGAATGATACATAACTTGCCCAACAACACCTGTAACATAGGACATAATGGGGGCCAATACAAGCAACTAGGCTCACTCCCATAGTAAAAGTATACCAAAAGAAGGATAGTCTTTAATACAAAGCTTAAGAACATACCTCGCAAATAAGGACTCACCAACTAGCTTGAATGGATGCCACTAGCTAGGTAGAGGAGGATGATGACCAAATAAAGCTCTGGTTCCTACATGGTAACATCATGTAGGCATAGAGTACTCGTTAGTATATTTGAATGTACTAGGTATGTAATACGCAATGCAACAAGAATTAGGCATCATAGTCAAAATGCACGGTATTAAGCAATAGACACAATATACAATATGTCATGTATGATCAATGCTTAAGTAAAACATGCTTAAGTAACTCATGCTTGTATAGCATATCATATGTGAAGAAGAGACGAAGCTAGATTTCCAAATACGACCTTTTGGTAGGTTAGTGATGATGCAACATATTCACTTAGGTGGATGAGTACTAATCCTCATTTAGGTTGGTGATAATGTCGTCTCATTACAAAGGTTGATGAGTACTAACCCTCATCTAGGTTGATGAGTACTAACCCCCATCTAGGTTAGTGATGATGCTACCCATCACTTAGGTGGATGAGTACTAACCCTCATCTAGGTGGATGAGTACTAACCGCTATCTAGGTTAGTGATGATACTGCCCTATCAATAAGTCGAGATGTACAAACCCTTCACTAGGTTATTTGGGCGCTCAAACCCCCCGGATTGGGCATGGTGGAGTTCTACACTTTATATAGGATTCATCATATGCTTTAATGCAACACTTCATAGAGGACTAATCATATATGTAAGCTCATTTCATCATCATAACATCATTTATATCATATCTCATGCTTGGGACCTTCAATTCCTCAATAAACCGTAACCGGACATTTTATCAAATACTTGGCGGGTGTGAAATGGTAGTTTAAGACCATGCAATTTAGAGATGAAATCATGCAAGTAAATCTATTGTAAAATCATCAGTAATCATCTTATAATACCCCTAAGTCATTCACATCAAATCCCCTCATCAAAACTTACAATATGTCCAAGATATATAGCTCACAACATAGCAAAATATCACAACTTTACATAGCTTTAACATAGTTCATAAACATGTTCATAGACATGTTCATACTAGTAAACTCATTTGTAAACTCAACTTTAAATCATGCAATTTAGGAAAAGTTATCTTGCGTATCATGGGTGAAAGGAACCCATAAAAGAAATTCACGTACCTTAGGTCTAGAGTTGCTTTGAATTGAAATTGGGAAGAATTGAGGCTTGGAAATGATCCTTGAATCCAATCTTGTTCATGGGTTTCCTTGAAATTGAATTGGAGCTTAGTGAAGGATTTTGAGTGAGTTGAGAGTGTATTTGAGATGAGAGTCATGAGTTTGATCCTTTGGAATGTTGTTTAGGTCTTTTAGAAAGGTTAAGATAGCATTGGAAGTATAAAAAGGTCAATAGAATAATCAAAATTTATGAAAAATGCCATTAACGAAAGGATGGAAAAATAGGCAATGTGTCATCTCACTAGAAACTTAACTGGCCTTGTGGCACTCTGCAGGTTGTGTGGAGTGCCCTTGTACAGTGCCTTAGTGAAAAAAATGGAAGTTGGGAAACTTGGGAAAATTGAAGTCTCGTCACTTTGACGGACCGCTTCACGGACCGTGTGGCGTTACACGGACTGTGTACTGGTCTGTCCCACTTTACATAGATAAAAAACATGCTTCTGGCCACCATACGCCCGGGTACCATGGCCCGTACCCCTTGACACGAGCCTTACAAGGAAATCATGGCCCATGTCTTAGCTTTCAATACCACCCACACCTAGCCAAGCCTACTAAAACACCTCCACGCCGCTCCTCACGACCAGTAGTGTGAGACACGAAATGTCCCACTGGTTGTGGACCAAGACTTAGCCTCACTATACCATTTTCCAGCCCCAAACATTTCCCAGGACCCATAAAACGCAACACTGCCCGTGCGGGTGCCCGTGGGGCTTCACTGCACGGGAGGGTCTCACGAAAATGGTCATAACTCCATTCGATATCTGAATGAGGTGAAACCAACTGCATTGCGAATCTAACTCAAAGGGCTTTCCTTTTACATGTCGTGCGATACCCAGTTCCAAATGTGCCAAGACTTATGCTTGTTTAAAGTTGACACTTGCATGAACCATGATCCAAAACTCAACTTTTAGAGAAGTCTAGGACTCATTTAGGTACTAGGAGTCATCCATGAACCTAATACACCCCAAACCTGACAAATAAAGCTTGAAACATGGATACATAAGAGCATAGAGTTACGAGGTATCACAATATCTCCCCTTTTGTCCCCAAATGTCAGGAAAACATACACAAGGAAAGTAGTCATGAAGAATTTTTTATTTTTTTATTTTTGCTAAAACATGAATGCAACAATGCACATATACATGATTTCTTAGGAAATTTCAACCTGTACATCAAAATTCTCATAATCTTATTAACACGAACACGAATGCATGCAATGACATAAGGGACGAAACTTGAGACTTGGAATTATAAAAAGGACTTGACATGTCATTATAAGCTTGAATAGAATAAAAGAGATAGGGATATTGCTTCTCCATGCTAGCACCAGCTCCCTGAGAAACACATATGAATGGATGATCCTTCCAAAGGGGACATGATGAACACCATATCCTTATTAACCAACTTTTCCACTCATCCATCTAACACCTCCACTGGAACCTTCCTTTAAGCCAACGTTTCCTCCATATCACCCACAATTTCAAGGAGTGCTATAGCACTAGAGTCACCAACACGTCCCATCCACCTAGATGCATGAAGAACCGACAAACCATATCCATATCCATAGGCAATCCTAAACTTATGCAACCTTACCAACCTCTCTCTACACTCTATAAGGACTCACAATCGTCAACTCAATTGTCAACTTTAAACACACCTAGTCCACTTGGTACCACAACTACTATCTCCCCTTTGGGAGACAGGCTCCACTCCATCATTTTCTCACCCAAAAATTCCAACACTAACAAGGCCGAATCGAGGCCTTCCCTAATCTAGACTTCTTAACCCAAGAAGATTTGGAATCACCAAGAATACTATAGTACCATTCCCAACATCCCTTATCCTACTTCCAACCTAGTCAACCGATAGACCCCACTAGTTTTCTTTTTTCAACCATTAACCACATATGCTAACCTGCCCATAGTCAACCTACTTAGAGCACCAACCATGACGCTAGCTATCACGCCCCAAAGTCCCGTAGGGCGGACCGGCACCCGTTGCCGATAAGGCCCGGGAGGACCAATCTGCAACTATGCGTTTACTGTATGTTTCTACCTTTAGAATGCCTTAAAGTAGATAAACAATTGATAATAAGCCAAAGGAAATGCATATGACTAGGCCGTTGGGGCCACGGTGTCTAAAGTACGAGCCATGACTTCACTTTTACTTTACATAGTCTACAAAGCCTCTAAATAAAGAGAAAACATCTGAAAAGGGTCGAGATAGGCCCCGCCTCAACAAACTGTACAATATGAACATAAACTCTAGATGTATACAAAGCCTCGAAGCAACCTAGAGCTCGATGACAGCAGCTGAATATCCTGTACTCCTACTGGGGAGACCTACTAGCATCTGTACGTGCAGCATGAAATGCAGGTCCCCCGTAAGGGACGTCAGTACGATATAATGTACTTAGTATGTAAGACAGGATACACTATATATAAAGTAACAACATAATGAGACCATGCATCTGTAGAAGATCAGGGGCCACCCTTAGTTATACTGTGGAATCGGATACTTTACATTCTTTACATTACTTTACCTTTACCTTTACTGTATCATCCGTGCACAGCTGTAAAACATATAACCAACTGATCAGTGGTGAAACTGTATCGGGTTCGTCCCTAGCTAGGTTATACTCAACTCCTCGGGCTACCTCCCGTTTAATAGGATCGTCCCCTGGCTAGGTTATACTCAACCCCTCGGGGCTACCACCTACCAGAACAACATATCTTATCTTTCCATTACCTTTGAAATTGTTCTTTTGGTGGCCATAATATTGGAGATATAAAACGGTATATGTAACATGTGACATGTAGACATTTATACAAGAAAATATGACAAATAAAAGAGTACATTAGATAAACAATGAAATGCATATGAAATGGTACAACTTGTGAACTTTATTTGGCAAAAAGAAACCATGTATTTTGGTATTCATGTATGTGACCAGATTCGAAAGTGACCATGTATGTAATCATATGAACACGTACAAGAGTGGAGACACCATTAGTAGTTGTGTCGGAGTTGGTAAGTGCCTTTATGTACCAAGGAGAGCTCTATGTTTCATGCCAAATGATACAAAATCAAATGACCTTACATACCTCGTTAGATGACCTCATTATTAACCCGAAATAACCTTCCCTTCCTTCAAATACTTATCTACAACATAGTAGGTGATAAAACTAGCATTAGAAACCAATAAACACACTTTGGTAGCCTAATTACATAACAAAAAAACACACGGGCAGCAAGCTGACAATTACGAACCATAGCGTATTCGTTTAACCATTTTGACTCTAACGGTATTACTTAGTGCACACCCACTTATACACATCATGTGTATACTGTTCTAGTGCCATACCAACCTTACAACAGCCCACAAAACACAGCACAGCACGATCCCACGCAATCTAAAAATGGGCAGCATAACGTTACCTTTCTTTCGCTACCTTTCAATGTCGACAACTCCAAACTTATTCCAAATTTAACCAAACTGTTCCAGCAACATTTACACATATAAACAGAAATAGACCAGTCTCATAACAATACTTAAGAAGTCAAGAATCACATGGGATAATAGCTTCGTACACAACAGTCCACAATTCCAATCAACACGACGCTTAAGAAATCTCGATAAGATGTGCTTGTTAAATGAACCCAAGAATAGGGCAGAGACTTTAGGGTACTGTTTATGACTCAAAGCAGGTTGATAACATGAAGTTATATTCAGACTACAGCCTTCAATCCAGAAAGAAATCACTAAAATAAAAGGAAAACATGAGCAAGAACTTTCACCCAGAATCTGTCCAGAAATTCCAGCAAGTGTACTTAGCATTTATCTCCTGTTTTTTCATGATAAAACCATAACAAATACAAATATAAACTTACTTGAAATTATCCTACAGGTACATAGCTGGTATAAGAACCCTAGGAGAGGAGTTTAGCTGCTTTACCAGTCACAAAATGTTGGGAGAGAACTAGAGAGCAAAAATCTGATTTTTTGTGTAGTTAAGTTTGAGAAATGAATTTGGGAGCTTCTTAGGACCCTTTTTATTGTGCAACATTGGCCGACTTTTCCTTTTTTATTAGACCATCTTACACTACATAAAATCAAGCTGCTTATGCAGCAGCTTCTTCATTAAATTTGGGCCAAAATGGGTCCCTAAGGTGTTGAACTTGGGCTGCCCATTTTCAGATTTTGTTCTTCTTGGATTGGGCCTAATTTATCAAGTCTTTTGCATTGTCTTTGGGCCCTTTTTAATGCCTATCTTGGGCTGAACATATAGTCAGTTTAGGAGGCTAAAACATTGGTCCAAGTTACACCCTTAACACGAGCTTAATTCATAATCGAACTTGGATAATTTCGACGTCGAGTCTCATTTCCGTTTAACTCACCAACTTGAGCTAAGCAAGTAGCTGAATCACCTACCTGCTTACTAAGTCCTACAAGCACCTCAATTCTCTCACTTAATTTTAAGTCCGTAATCTCCTTATTTCAATACAAAACATGTATATACTCGACCCTCTCAATCGCTAGACACACATATAGCCCATTAACGCGAGATTCAAGTACTTTTGAAAACTTGTGCTAGTTTAACCAAATCATGTCATATTTCATTTGTATAGTATTAGTGATGTAGTGTAAGGTGTGGGGTGTTGGGTGTTACACTAGCCTTACCAAAAGAAGAACTAAATCACACTCATATCATAATCCTTAAAGAATTCTAACCACCTTTTTGTTATTCATAAAGCATACTTATCATCTTTTAGTAATCAACCTCTCATCCTCCAAGACTCGCAACACTACCCCCAACTAATTCACAAGCTCTACACAATTCAATGCCTCATTATTAGAGACCACCACAAACATATAAAGGTAGGGCTTTAAGACCCTATTCTAGAGACCCATAAACATAGCCAATGCGTACATCAACCAATCTCCATGAAGACACAACATGCATGCAACTATTCTATCTGAAGTATAACACCAAAAACCACCACACCAACTCTAACCAGTCACAAGGCAAAACCTAATGCAAGATGAACATGGATCAACACTTATGGACTTTCTTGCAACCAAAAAGAATAAAGAGAGAAGCAATGACACACCGGCCCCAACAATGCACACACATCAAAGCCAAGGAAACTTTAACTTATCGGTAATAACATCGGACACTTCTTGCCTCCCTTGAAGAGCATAAAAATGATTATGCCTTAGATAACCGCCTCTATCAACTTCACTACCTTTACCCTTGTTGCGATACCGAGGGAATTCAAACTTTTTCTGACCCATCTCCCTTCAACTAATATATGTGTTAGTGCCCCTCAAGGATGGGCCACTATGACCCTTACCGTACTTTGGACACCCAACATTTGGAGACATACATTCAACACCTCGGGCCCTTGGGAAATCATTAGCAAACCCTACCTTAGAATCATGAGAAGACCCTTGTCCATGATGAGACCAGCCACCCTTTTGGAACTTACCCTCAAAATAGGCCCTCTAGGCCTTATGAGCTCTTCTCTTCCTCAATTTCTCCTCCTCTATTTATTCGGAATATGTCATCAACTGAGTCAACTCCATGTCACCAATTAGAAAAGTGGACCGACATTCTTCACTCACCAAATCGGAGACCCCCATCCCAAACTTATTCATCCTAAATCTAGGATGGGCCACCAAATAAGAAGAATACTTTGAAAGTTGATTAAACTTGAGGGCATACTCCCTCTTACTTATAGAACCTTGTTTCAAGTTCATAAACTCCACCAAATTTACTTTCTTAAGCTCAAGAGGGAATAACCGGTTGAGGAAAGCCAATTTGTACTCCTCCTAAAGTATCACGTAACCATTTCCCTTCTCCCCCTTCTATTGATCATACCAAATTTGGGCTACCCCCATGAGTTGGTATGCCACCAACTCACCTTTTTATTTGGCCCAACACCCATGATAATTAAGATTTTTTAGACCTCATTAATGAACTCTTATTGGTCTTCCTCCACATTTGACCCATAGAAAATTGGAGGATTCATCCTCATGAAGTTTCGTACCCTAGCTCCCACTGTAGTAGAGTGAGAGGCTTGGGTCCCTTGGTTGACTTGATTGGCCACAACTAGGGCAAGCATAGTGAGAGCATCCCGGAGCTCACCATTGATAGGTTGCTCCTCAGGATTTTGGGCTCTTCTTTCTCGAGTGTTTGGCATAATCTAGCATAGAAAAGAACAATGTTTAGGGGGGAAAGAACTTAATACAACTCTATAGTACAACATTGAATATGAAGAAGGGTTACATTTCCTAAAACATCTCATAGCCTCCTACTCATAGTCATAGCGCGCTTCACAACCATGAATAGGAGTCTAATCGATGTGGTGTGTTGAACTTTGAGGATCTATCAACCTAGTGTTCTGATACCATCATGCCAAAACCCAAGCCTAGGGCGTAGACGTGACCGGTAAATGGGGAACCCGAAGGAACTCCAAACAAGCCTCGTAGCATATCATTACCTATCCTTGGTCGCGGAAGCAGTGCAAAATAATGTAGGAAACATAAATAAGGGGATTTGGGACTATGGGAGAGACTCATATTTAAATAGCTTGAATATCATAAGTAAGTCAAAGCTCGAGCATGATACATAAGTTGCCCAACAACACCTCTAACATAGGACTTAACGGGGGCCAAGACAAGCAACTTGGCTCACCCTCATAGTAAAAGTATACCAAAAGAAGGATAGTCTTTAATACATAGCTTAAGAATATAAATATTGCCCTTGCACATGAGGACTCATCAACTAGCTTGAATGGATACCACTAGCCATGTAGAGGAGGATGATGACCAAATGAAGCTCCGGTTCCTACATGGTAACATCATGTAGGCATAGAGTATGTGTTAATACGTTTGAATATACTAAGTATGTGGTATGCAATGCAACAATAATTAGGCATCATAGTCAAAATGCATGATATTAAGGAATAGACATAATATACAATATGCCATCTATGATAAATGCTTAAGTTAAACATACTTAAGTAACTCATAGATGTATAGGATATCATATGTGATGAAGAGAACAAACTATATTTCCAAATGTAAAACACTTTAGTAGGTTAGTGATGATGCGGCCCCATAACTTAGGTGGATGAGTACTAACCCTCATCTAGATTGGTGATAATATCGCCCTATCACCAAGGTGGATGAGTACTAACCCTCTTCTAGGTTGATGAGTGCTGACCCCCATCTAGATTAGTGATAATACCGCCCCATCACTTAGGTGGATGAGTAATAACCCTCATCTAGGTTGATGAGTACTAACCCCCATTAGGTTAGTGATGATCCTGCCCCATCACTAGGTGGAGAAGTACAAACCTTTCACTAGGTTATCTGGGCGCTTAGACCCCCTGGATTAGGCATGGTCGAGCTCTACACATTATATAGTATTCATCATATGCTCTAATGCAGTACTTCATATAGAAATAACCAATATATAAGCTCATTTAATCATCATAATATCATTCATATCATATCTCATGCTTGGGACCTTCAGTTCCTCATTAAACCATAACCGAACATTTTATCAAACACTTGGCGGGTATGAAATGGTAGTATAAGACCATGCAGTTTAGTGATGAAATCATGCAAGTAAATCCATTGTAAGATCATAAATAACCATCTTGCAACACCCCCAAGGCATTTACATAAAACCACTCATCCAAATTTACAATATGTCCAAGATATATAGCTCACAACATAGCAAAATAGTCACGACTTTACAAAGCTTTAACATACTTCATAGACATGTTCATACTAGTAAACCTATTTGTAAACTCAACTTTAAATGATGCAATTTAGGAAAAGGAAGCTTGGGTATACCATTTTGAACCTTCATCAAGCATAATATTTGGAAGTGTTAGTTCACGAATGAGTATACGGTCTGTGTGGTGTGTCACGGACCATATAGCCTCCCTTGAAGTGACGGCGTTCAATTTTTCAACTCGTTTCATTAATGGCATTTTCATAATTTTGGTTTATTCTAATAGTTTCTTGTGACTTGTTCTGCTACCTAATGGCTTTCTAATTATGTAAACTTTATTCCTCTCATTCAACTTCATTCCTCACATCTGAAATTTATCTCAAGTTACTCTTAAGTTTCTTCCAAAGATCTTTTGTGGGTCTTAATATTGGAGATCAAGGAAAGGCTCTTTCTTCACCAAATTTCTTCTTGAATCTTCTTCAATAGTAAGGAATGTGGGTTTGATTCTTATTTCCTTTCAGCCAAGAAGACCCAAACTCTTTTCAATTGGTTTTCATGGAATTTTAGCTTACTTTAAAAATGAATTTTCAATATTATGATTTATTAAATTCAATTGATGTATGAGCTATGCTTAATTGATGATTTTAAGTTGACTAAATCCTGATATGTTGAATTACATTGTTATTATGAACTTATAAATATGCATGTCCCCTTTAAAGATTGATTTATGCATAAAGAATTGGCTATGCATGCAGAGTACTAATGAAGAATGTTTTGGCTTTTTAGCCTATTCTGCGTGATTATGAATAATGTGATTTTTCCATTTTTTGCCTAAGAATGCATGTAAATGGTTTGAAAGTCTTATGCGTCTTTCACAAGCATGTATATATATATATGTATATATGCATGTGTGTATATATATATATATATATATATATATATGCATGTATATATATATATATATGTATATGTATGTATATATATATATATATATATGTATATGCATGTATGT
>JAABOM020049963.1:0-15789 GCA_011800125.2 Solanum clarkiae | reverse complement strand
TTGGTGAGTGATTGCTTGGACACTTGCTTGGTTTTACTTTAAGACCAAGTCTATACTTGTACGAAGTTATTCAATATAAAACCATCAATAGATACTTGGTAACACCCTCAAGCCATATACATCAAAGTCCTTCATTAAATCTCACAATAGATCTTAGATTCATAGCTCAACACATGCTAAAATAACCATAATTTCATGAAACTCCAACATAGTGTGCAGTAAAATTCATAATAGATAAGACCCATGAGTAAATCAACTTTAAATCATGCAATTTTAGTAAAAGAGAGCTTGGTTATCATGGGTAAAAGGAACCCATGAAAGAAACCCACATACCTTAGTTTTATAGAATAGCTTGATGAATATTGGAGTTGGAGACTTGAAGCTTGAATGAGAACCCTGATATCTAGATGAGTTTTGAGACTTGAATTTAGGAGTAAAATATTTGGTTAGGTGTTTGAATGAGTATTGGGGAATGTTTAGAATGATATGAGGATGAACTATGGCTAAGTATAGGTATTTTCACATTTGGGAATACTTAGGCCTAACACATAAAGCCTTGGACCAAACTTGAAAAAAAGGACAAAATTTGCACAGAGACGAGCCCTAGGCGCGTCGCACCAGGGGCACGAAAACCTCTATGGAAATAGATTTTTGGAAAATTGAAATTGTGATTCGTTTGCTCTAAAATTGGGGTTACATCCATTACGCACTCAATTTGACCCCCTGAACAAGAATATGAAGATGAAATTTTTATATCACACACGAATTTTGAGATATATGGAAATTACGATTCCAGACACTTCTGAGGCACATTTTTGGGTACTTTTTGGGGTCGTTTCACTTTCAAGAAGCACAACTCAGTTTTGGTGATTGTGGACAGACTCAAAATGTCACGACCCAAGCCTAAGGCCTAGACGTGACCGGCGAATGGGGAACCCGAAGGAACCCCAAACAAGCCTTATAGCATATCATTACACATTCTTGGTCGCGGAAGCAATGTAAAACAACGTAAGAAACATAAACAAGGGGAATGGGGACTAAGGGAGAGAGAGACTCATATTTAAATAGCTTGGATATCATAAGTGGGTAAAACTCAAGCATAATACATAACATGTCCAACAACACCTCCACTACATCGATAAGAGTGGAGACCAAGACAAGCAATCGGGCTAACCTCATAGTTAATACATACATAAAACAAAGATAGTCCTAGAACATAGTATAAAAGAATAGTCATTTTCCTTGGATAGAAGGACTCACCAAAGGCTAACTTGAACAATCCCTCTAGCCACAAGAAAACAATAGGAGCTCTGGTTCCTATATGGTAACATCATGTAGGCATACAGTATTAGTACGTTGGAATGTACTAAGTATGTGGGATGCAATGCAACAAGAGATAGGTAATGTAGTCAAAATGCATACCAACAGGCAATAGGCATAATACAACAATATAGCATGCATGTACAATGCTTCTAGTAAAACATGCTTGAAAATGTCCATTCTTTCATAGCTTACTTAACCCATTAAGATAACATAATTACCTTATCCAATTATCTTATACTAGAGGGTGAGAGATATAGCATGATTTCATAACCCCAAATCACACACGAGGGTAAGAAGTACATCATAGTTCATAACCCGATAAAGAGTAACATAACTCCATAAAGAGTATCATAACCCCATAAAGAGTAACATAACCCCATAAAGAGTATCATACCCCCATAAAGAGTAACATAACCCCATAAAGAGTAACATAACCCCATAAAAAGTAACATAACCCCATAAAGAGTATCATAACATTCATACATGAGGTAAGGTATACAACATAGCTCATAACCCCTACATATAGGAATTGGCCTTGCACTAGAGGGTAAAGTATGTAACATAGTTCGTAACCCCTCCTAGTAGGATTTCACAATTGACAAGAGCATAAACCTTATCTTAAGAATCCAAAAAGTCATTGACAATTTACAAGAACATAACAACATGACAGTCTAACAATTCCCTTGCAATACCAAAGGTGCTTTACATGATTCGAACACATATATTCATTCCTTTCATCCTTATATACATATCTTCCCTTCTTATCATCATTTGATCATCACATACATAAATCATTTCATCATCATATAACCATGATAACATCCTTCAACTCATAGGACATGCATTAGACCCATAATTCCTCAAGAAATCCTAGCCAGAACATTTTATCAAACACTTGGTGGGTGTGTAATGGGGGTAAAAAATCATGCACTTTAGAGATGAAATCATGCAAGAAAATCCATTGCAAAACCATCAATCAACACCTTACAACACCCTCAAGACATACACATAAAACCCCTCATCAAATCCAATATTAGATCCAAGATTTAAATCTCAAAACATACTAAAACAACCACACTTTCATAAACTCAAATCACTGTGCATTAAATTTCTTAGTATACAAAACCAACATGTAAAATCAACTTTAAATCATGCAATATTAGTAAAAAGGAGGCTCAGGCACCTTGGATGAAAGGACCCAATGGTTTAACACCACATACCTTGACTTTGGAGAACTCTTGAAGAAGATTAGAAATGGAGACTTGAAGTTTGAATGAGATCCTTGAGGAAATCCTTAATATTGGTCTTGAGTTTGGGACTTGAATGTAGGGTGAAATATGAGTTTAAGTGTTTGAGAGGATATTGGAGAATGTTAAGGATGATATGAGGGTGAAATGAGCCTAAGTATAGGTAAAACACATATGGAAACCCTTGGGCCCAAGTCTCAAAAGTCTTGGACTGAAATCAAAAAAATAGGACCAAAATAACACTAGTCTGCATCGCGGAGGCGATGCGGATTACTCACTAGAAATCTGCATTTCTGCACAAACAAGTTCTACCAACACGGGCATAAATTCTTTATCCGAACTCTGAATGAGGGGAAACCAAGTGCGTTGAAAAGCTAATTCAAAGAGCTTTAAGTTGGTAGGTCATGGGACACTCAGTTCTTTGTGCTAAGAGATATGCCCCTTCAAAGTTGACCCTCCTAAATAGCATTTTTTATTATTTTTGAATTTTTGATACGGTTGCTCTAAAATTCGGGTTAGACCCATTTCTCACTTAATTTGACCCCCTAAAAAAGAATATGAAGTCAGATTTTTTAAATAACGAATGATTTTTAGATATATGGAAATTACGATTCCGGACACTTCTGAGGCATATTTTCGGACACTTTTCGGGGTCCTTACAATATCTCCCCTTTGGGAACATTCATCCCCGAATGTAAAAGAGATGTACATAATAAGAGTAATCGTGAATAAGTCAGCTCCAACAAGAATGCAACATTATATTTGAAACACTATTTTAAAAATCTCAACATAAGTATAAAATCATCATAAACTTGCCAACTTAAATATGAATACATATGAATAACATAGGGGCTGAAACATGAGACTTGGAATCATAAAAAGGACTTGATATGTTATCATAAGCTTGAATAGAATGAAATAAATATGGATTTATTTCTCCATGCTCGCACCGACTCCCCAGAGACACTTTCGACTTCATGATTGTTTTTTCAAAAGGGTCTTGACGAACACTACATCCTTATCAACCAACTTTTCCACCCTTCTATCCAACAACCCCACCGGGACTGTCTCTTAAGCCAACTTGTTCCCCTATATCACCCATAATTTCAAAGAGTGTCATAGCACTAGAGTCACCAACACATCCCGTCAACCTAGAAGCATGAAGAACTGAACGAACCATATCTACATCCATAGGAATCCCCAAATTATGCAACCTTATAAACCTCCCTCTACACTCTATAAGGACTCACAATCCTCAACTCAATAGTCCATCTTAAATACATATAACCCACTTTGTACCATAACCACCACCTCCCACTTGGGAGACAACCGCCACTCTATCATTCTTTCACCCGAAATTTCCAACTCTAATATGGCGGAGCTCAAGGCCTTACCTAACCTGGACCTCTTTACCCAAGAAGATTTGGAACCTACAAGAACACTATACTACCATTCTCAACTTCCTTCAACCTAACTTCCAATCTAGCCAACCGATGGATCCCACTAGTCTCCTCTTTGCCACCAACAACACATGCTACGCAACCTAGAGCACCGACCGCAACATTAGCCTTGTCGGAGAAAAATAATGCACACTCATTCATAATCCTTAAAGAATTCTAACTACCTTCTTGCTATCCATAAAGCATATCTATCATAATTAGTAAACAATCCCTTATCCTCCACGACTTGCAACACTACCCCTAAATGATTTACAAGCTCTAAATAAATCAATGCTTCATTACTAGAGATCACCACAACATACCAAGGTAGGGTTTTAAGACCCTATTCATGAAGCCCATAGACGTAGCCAATGCATAGATCAACCAAATAACTCCACCAATACTAATAATGATCACTCTTAATCCGATAAGACACCTAGGGATATCACCTATCTTCATCCTCACTTGCAGACAAAACCCAAACCAAAGATCAATCTTGGAGATAAGACTATCCCATTGTAATTGATGAAATAAATTATCTATCTTTAACCATCACATCACAACCTTACAGGTGCTACACTCATCGAAAGCATACCATGCAAATAACTAAACCACCCTAAGATCTCCAACACATCAACTAAGTCCAACCAAGGTCACAAGATAAGACTCTATGCGATGATAACTTGGGGCAACCCTTATAGACCCCTACTAGCCACAATAGACTCACGTAACCATCAGGGATTCCCATACACATGAATCCTACTAGCACCAAGGAATAACATAAGAAATAGCAACCTCCGAACCTATCAACTCACCCTACTCAAAACGTTGATCACAACATTTGTTTCACTAAGGGATAACCAAGTCATAGGAACAACAACGAAAGAGAACATACTCACAAACTCCGGCAATAGCCCGCTTAATTCAAAAAGCTTCTAACACCCAAGGGAGTCAAGGTATAGTCTAATAGCTAATCACCTTCATCTTACTAGGGTCCACCTTAATGTCATCACCCAGCACCGACAACCTAGAGGCAACCTCTTACAACTAAAATTCTCGTTTCTCCTATCTAGCATCCAACCTTCTTCCTTAAACTTGTAGTACTACCCTCAAATGACTCGCATGCACTACATCATTAGGGAACCAACCATCATATCATCACCAAAAGCATCATAAGACTAATATAATAGGGACAAAAGATCTTATTCATGAGACTTATAGGTATAATCGTGCATTACTCAAACCAAAAGACACTACTCCAAATCCAAAATATTGGAAAGGACATTCAAGGCCTTATATATCACCAACAACAATTCTATAAATAAACAACTTAGGTTCAACACCTCCAATTCTCAGAAGGTGGTAAATGCAACCCCTTAGAGACCAATTATACCATAAGACAAGAATGGACTACCTCTTTTGCTACCACTTGACAA
Organism: Solanum clarkiae; assembly: GCA_011800125.2. NCBI lineage: Eukaryota > Viridiplantae > Streptophyta > Magnoliopsida > Solanales > Solanaceae > Solanum > Solanum clarkiae. The sequence goes on along the minus strand of JAABOM020049963.1, from coordinate 10,344 downwards.
CCACCCACTCAAACACGGGTTCGTTAGGGAGTCGGATTCTGACTCTACGAGTCCTACCATCTTGAAGACACAGCATGCATACAACTACTCAATCACAAATATAATATCAAAATCCACCACATCAAATCCAACGAGTCATGATGCAAGGCCTAATGCAATATGAACATGGATCAACACTTATGGACTCTCTAGCAACCATATACTCAACCAAGAGATAGACACTAAAGGTTCACATCACAACTCGGGGCACACAAGAAGCCCACTAACGACCAAAAGAATAATGAAAGAAATAATGAAACTCAGATCCATCAAAATCAAAACCTTCTACTTACCTTCCTTTGCCTTCCTCTTTGAATCGGCATGATCAACTAAAAGAGCAAAGAACATCCATTAGAGGGTAAAGCCCTATCTCGCTTATAAAGCACAATGTAGACCATGAAGAAGAAAAATATTTCCTAAAACGTCTCATAGCCTCTTATTCATGGTCATGGCGCGCTTCACAACTGTGAATTAGATTCTAATCAACGCGGTATGTTGGACAACGAGGATCTAACAACCTAATGCACTGATACCATCTTTTTCACGACCCAAGCCTACAGCCTACACGTCACCGATGAATGGGGAACCCGAAGAAACCCCAAATAAGCCTCATAGCATATCATTACACATCCTTGGTCATGGAAGCAATGTAAAACAACGTAAGAAACATAAACATGGGGAATAGGGATTGAGGAAGAGAGAGCTCATATTCAAGTAGATTAGATATCATAAGTGAGTCAAAGCTCAAGCATAATACATAACATGTCCAACAACACCTCTACTATATAGATAAGAGTGGAGGCTAAGACAAGCAACCGGGCTAACCCTCATAGTTAATACATACATAAAAGAAAGATAGTCCCAAAACATAGTATAAGAGAATAGTCATTGCCCTCGGAATGAAGGACTCTCCAAAGGCTAACTTGAACAATTCATCAAGCCACAAGAAAAATCATTAGGAGCCCCGATTCCTCCACGGTAATATCATGTAGGAATATAGTATATGTTAGTACGTTGGAATGTACTAAGTATGTGGATACAATGTAAAAATAAATAGGTAATGTAGTCAAAATGCATAGGAATAGGCAATAGCCATAATATAACAATATGGAATGTATGGACAATGCTTGTAGTAAAACATGCTTGAAAATGCCCATTCTTTCATAGCTTACTTAACCTATTAAGATAACATAATTAGCTTATCCAATTACCTTATACTAGAGGGTGACAGATATAGCATGAGTTCATAACCCAAAATCATATACGAGGGTAAGGAGTACATCATAGTTCATGACCCCAGAAAGAATAACATAATCCCATAAAGAGTACATAACCCTATAAAGAGTAACATAACCCCATAAAGAGTATCATAACCCCATAAAGAGTAACATAACCCTACAAAGAGTAACATAACCCCACAAAGAGTAGCATAACCCCATAAAGAGTAATATAACTCCATAAAGAGTAACATAACCCCATAAAGAGTAACATGACCTTATAAAGAGTAACATAATCCCATAAAGAGTATCATAACATTCGTAAATGAGGATAAGGTGTACAACATAGCTCCTAAACCCTACATTCGTACATGATGATAAGGTGTACAACATAGCTCATAACCCCTACGTGTAGGAATTGGCCTTGCACTAGAGGGTAAAGTATGTAGTAGTTCATAACCCCTCCTAGTAGGCTTTCACAATTGACAAGAGCCTAAACTTTATCTTAAGAATCTAATAAGTCATCAAAAATTCACAAGAACATAACAACATGAGAGCCCAACAATTCTATTGCAATACCAAAGGTGCTTTACATGATTCGAACGCATATATTCATTCCTTAAATCCTTATATACATATCTTCCCTTCTTATCATCATTTGGTCATCACATATATACATCATTTCCTCATAATATAATCATCATAATATCCTTCAACTTATAAGATATGCATTGGACCTACAATTCCTCAAGAAACCCTAGCCGAATATTTTAATCAAATACTTGGCAGGTGTGTAATGGGGGTAAAAGACCATGCACTTTTGAGATGAAATCATGCAAGAAAATCCATTGCAAAACCATCAATCAATACCTTGCAACACCCTCAAGACATACACATCAAACCCCTCATCAAATCCAACTTAGATCCATGATTTAAAGCTCAAAACATGCTAAAACAACCACACTTTCATAAACTCAAATCACTGTACAGTAAATTTCTTAGTATACAAAACTCATATGTAAATCCAACTTTAAATCATGCAATATTAGTAAAAAAGAGGCTTAGGAACCATGGGTGAAAGGACCTAATTTTCAACACCACATAACATGACTTTGGAGAACTATTGAAGAAGATTAGAAATGGAGACTTGAAGCTTGAATGAGATCCTTGATGAAATACTTAAGATTGGTCTTGATTTTGGGACTTGAACTTAGGGTGAAAGAGTCTAAGTGTTTAAGAGGATATTGGAGAATGTTAAGGATGATATGAGGGTGAAATAGCTAAGTATAAGTAAAAACACATATGGGAACCCTTGGAGCCAAGACTTGAAAGTCTTGGGTAACACCCCACATTTTACAGTACTATAACTATGCAAATGAAACGTGATATGGCTTTTCAAATTAGCGCCAAGCTTTAAAAGTACTTGAATCTCAAATTAGAGGGCGATATGTATGTCTAACGCTTAAGAAGGTCGAGTGTAAATAAGTTTTAAGTCAAATTGAGGAGATCACGACCTTAAACGAGGTGAAAGAAGTGAGGTGCTTGAGGACTTAAGAAGATAGCAAGTGATTCACCTACATATTTAGCTCAAATATGCTAGCTAAATAGAGACGAGGCCCGATGCCAAATCTGTCCAAGTTCGATAATGAATAAAGTTCGTGTTAAGGGTGTAACTTTATCCCATGTTTTAGCACCATAATTGGACAATATTTTCAGCCCAAGAATAGTAGAGAAAGGTCCCAAGTACAACACAACTCACTTGGTGAATTAGGCCAAACTAAGTAAGGAGAAAAGGGAAAAGTGGGCATCCAAGGCCCAACCAATTTGAACCCAATAAGGCCCAAGTGAAAAGGGCAAGAAGCTTCATCACCAGCTTAATAAAGTAAGGCTAAAAATTCCTTAGTAGGTTGGCCAAACTCCCCTTTAAAAATGATTTAAAATAGCTTCCTTAAGCCATTTTAATTTGGACAAAAAATCTATTTTTCTTGGTTATTCTTTGCTCTCTTTCAACGTGTGAAAAGTAGCCCTCACAACCTTACAAGGGTTCCTAAAGCAAGCCTAAACCTTCAAGTTAAAGGTAAGTAATGATACTTGTGTACATAATATGGTTTGTTTATGAAAAACAAGAAGTATATGCTAGTTATGCTTGTGCTGGAAATTTGGACAGCATGTGTCCTAATGATTGTTGTGCACTTTTCTTGTTACTTGAGAGGCTTTCTCTTCTTGGTTGGCTGAGTTATGGAGTAAGACTTATGTTCTTAACAAGGTTTATTTTGTTAATAGTGTAACTAGGCTACTGCACCTTATTTACAGCCTGCAAGAGTGAGTTCTTATATGATATCGTAATTGTGTTCTTAGTACGAACTTGTGGGCTGGTGGTTGGGAATTGTTGCTCCACGACCTCCATCCATTTTGAGATATTTTTGGAATTTTTTAAGGCTGATTGTATGTGTAAGTATGTTATATGCAGTTTGGTTGAAGTTAGAACAGATTTGCGATTGTTGACATCAAAATATAGCGAGACGAAGTAACATTATGCCGCCTACTTAGATGTTTTGTATAATTGTTATGTGTTGTGCTTTGTGGGCTGCTGTAATACTATTGTGGCACTAAACCAGGCTGCACATGATATGTATATTAGAATGTGTATTAGAAAATATAATTCGAGGTGGAAAGGTTGAAAGGATACGCTCGGATTTATAATTATACGTTTGTTGCCCGTGTGTTGTTTATATGTTTACTGCCCGTGTGTTGTTTTTTTATGAGATTGGGCTGCCAAGATGTATCCATTGGCTGCTAATGGTAGTTTCATTATCTACTATATTGTAGATAAATATTTGAAGGAAGGGAAGGTTATCTTGAGCTAATAGCAAAGTCGTACAGCGAAGTATGTAAGACTAGTCAATTTCGTATTACTTAGAATGAAATCTAGATTCTTCCTTGATACATAGAGGCTCTTACCAACTCCTACACAACTATTAATCATGTTTCCACTCTTTTCCATGTTCATATACTCCTATACATAGTCACTTGCAAACCTGCATACATACTTGGATACCAAGATACACGAGTTCGTTCTACTAAATAAAGTTCATGTGTTGTTCTACCTCCTATACACTTTTATTTGTGTAATCTACTCCTTTCATTATGATATTGTTTTTTGTGATTATTTACATGTCATAGGCTGTATCTACACTCCTACAGTCCCAATATTATGACCACCAAAAGAAGCATCTCAAAAATAATTGAAAGATAAAGTATATTGCTCATCGATGGGTGGTAACCCGATGGATGAAAGAATCACCTAGCCAGGGTCGATCCTATCATGGGGGGTAGCCTAAAGGGTGAAAGGAAAAGCCTAACCAGGGCCGATCCCAATATAGATTTACCACTGATCAACTGATCATTTGTATTACATGTTGTGCACAGATTATACAGTAAAGGTAAAGTAATAAAAAGAACATAAAGTGCAGGATCCCATAGTATAACTACAGGTGGTCTCTTATCCTTACACCAGTGCATAGATTTATTTGAGTTGTTACTCCATATACAGTATTTCTTGCCTTACATATTCATTACATTATCTCGTACTGACGTCCCTTATGGGGGAACTGCGTTTCATACTGCAGGTACAGGTGCTAGTAAATCTCCCCAGTAGGAGTACAGGGTATCCAGCTGCTGTTACCAAGCTCCTAGTTGCTTCGGAGCTTTGTGTGTATAGAGCTTATATGTTTGTATTATATAGTTAGTAGAGGCAGGGATCGTCCCGACCCTTATCATATACTTTTTCTTATCTAGAGGCTTTATAGACTATGTAAATTAAAGTGTGGTCATGTCTCATGCTTTAGACATCGTGGCCTCAACGGCCTAGCCATATGCATTTCCTTTTGACTTGTTATTACCGTTTACTTTCTTAACAGCATGTTGAATGTACAAATCCCTTATAATATGTATAGAAAGCACATGGATACAGGTTGGTTCTCCCGATCCTTATCGACAACGGGTGTCATTCTGCCTTAACGGGACTTTTAAGTGTGACATCTTGGACCAAAATCAAAAAACTAGGATTAAAATAACATTGACGCGGATTACTCACTGGAAATCTGCATTTCTGCACAAACAAGCTCTACAAAAATAAGCATAAATTCTTCATCCGAACTCTGAATGAGGCGAGCCCAAGTGTATTGGAAAGCTAATACAAAGAGCTTTAAGTTGGTAGGTGATGGGATATTCAATTCTTTGTTTACTAAGAGATATGCCCCTTCAAAATTGACCCTCCTAAATAGCATTTTTTGTAATTTTTGAATTTTTGATACAGTTGCTCTAAAATTTGGGTTAGACCCATTTCCCACTCAATTTGATACCCTGAACAAGAATATGAAGTCAGAATTTTGTAATACAAATGGATATTTAGATATATGAAAATTATGATTTCGGATCTTCCGAGACACATTTTCGGGCACTTTTCGGGGTCGTTACACACAAAATCTACCTATTTCATATCAGTTCGGGTTAGTTATACTGCAAAGCAGTTAGTAGATATTTGCCTTTGAGAGATAGTTCGAATTCATGGAGTGCCTATTTTAATAATATCATATCGAGGTGCACAATTCACTGTTGAGTTTTGGAAGTCTTTTCAGAAGTCGTTGGGATCACAAGTTGAGTTGAGTACAACTTTTCTTCCCCAAACTGACGGATAGTCTAAATGGGTTATTCAGATCTTGGAGGATATTCTTAGAGCTTGCACGATTGATTTTGGTGGACATTGGGATGATCAACAGCCTTTGGCAGAGTTTTCTTATAATAATACCTACCAATCGAGTATACAGATGGCACCATATGATGCTCTATGTGGTTGCAAGTGTCAGTCACTAATTGGATGGTTCGAACCTAGTGAAGCACAATTACTAGGTTCAGATTTGGTTCATAAGGACTTACAGAAAGTTGCAGTGATATAAAAACGGCTTTGAACAGCACAAAATAGACAGAAATCTTGTGCAGATAGAAAGTCTGTGATGTGCAGCTTTTGAAGGGTCAAAAGTCTTTTTGAAAGTTTCTCCTATGAAAAGAGTTATGCAATTTGGTCGGAAAGGTAAGTTGAGTCCTTGATATATTGGTCCTTATGAGATTTTAGATCGGATTGGATTAGTGGCATACCGACTTGTTTTATCTCAGAGATTGTCCGTTGTATATCCTATATTTCACGTGTCCATGCTTCGACGATATGTTCATAATGATAGCCATAAGATTAATCTAGAGGATGTGGAGCCTGATGAGAATTTAGCATATAAGGAAGGTCTGATATCTATTATGGATAGGCAAGTGCGACAACTGAGGTCGAAGAAGATAGTTTCGGTGAAAGTGTTATGGCGCAATCATCCAACCAAAGAGGACACTAAGGAGTTTGAGGCGGACATGAGAGAGAGATATCCTCACCTATTTGATACTTCAGGTGTGGTTTCATACTTGTTCGAGGACGAACGTTATTTTAAGTTTGGGAAAATGTAATAACCTTATTTTTTAATGAAGGGTTAATTGGAAATATTAACCACTAATAATTTTAATTGGAAGAATTAAAAAGAAACATCCATCCCTATTATTTTCTTCTCTACTGCGCTGCAACGACAAAGAAAATTAAAGGAAGAAGCAACCGAAAACCTTATTTTCCCCTTCTCTGTTGCGCTATAACAGAACAAAAGAAAACAAGGGCAATTTGACCCATATACTTTTAGAGAAAGCTTGTAATTCACAAGAGAAAAATTTGTAATTCCCAAGAGAAAATAAATTTGTGCACTTACTAATAGCATGTCATTGACCAAGAACTTCTAGTAATCAAGTACGCAAAATTATTATTTTTTATCTTTGTAGGCATATTGTATTAATGTAGGTTGTTGCATATTTACGTAAAAAGAGGTACTAATATTGGCTAATGATTAGGGGTACCAAATTTTAAATTTATTTTGCGTTAAGATAGCAATGCTTTCAATAGTATAGATTGCACTTCTAAATGGTTAACTTCTGATAATGCTACAAGAAAAAGAAAACATGTATTTTATAATGTGGTAGAACTTATGATTAGATAATCATGAGGCTTTCAAAAGAAAAAGACACGAGAAATCACCATATGTACCAGGTCAGTGATGGAAAGTTTAGGAATGCCTTGTTAATTTATTATCCAATGTATTGTTTGTCTCTTTAGGAACACCTTATGAATTTTTGGAGGTTTAATCACTCATTGTGTTGTGGAGATAATTGTTATCGTTAATTCATGGTTTAGTGTGCGAGATATTACAGTTTAGCTTTAAGCTTAAAAGTTTAGGATATTGGGACTTGACCCAACTAGTATATATATTGATGTCATTACTTAATATTTTGATAGATTGAGGCAAGTGAGGTTGTTTTGGTGGGTATCCTACGCGTGAAGATTGTGGAACTTTTCATTAATAAGGTAAGTGAGACTTTAAGCTTTAGTGCTTGCTTTTCAAATAGGATTTGAAAAAAATATATTTTTCTCTATCTGGTGCATGTGTTGAGACAAACGTGTGCTCAACAGAGTTGGTATTCTTTAATAAGCCCTAGATATGTTATTTTTAGAAGAATATTGAATATTTTAATAAGTTATGTGTAGTGTGATGTTGGATATCTTCATTTATTACTGTGATGTGGTTAATAGGGGCATGCATAGCTAACGTAATATGTTAGGGGCAATGCCCATGTTGTCGTAATGTGTTAGAGGCTTTGTACGCGCTGCCTAGTATACTTTTAGAGCATTATATGATGCCATGGACTTGTTGGGGTGATGGCTTGATCTCCTTCACTATCATTTATGATAGGTTTTAAGTTTGGATTGAATTGAGACATGTCGGGACCTTTTTGGACATTTTTTGAACTTAATGAGCCTTAGATTATGAAGTACATTCTTGTGTATATTATTCATGTATATCCGTTGTACAGATATATTTTACAACTCTTGTTCCAGGGGTATTAAAGCAGTGAGTTGAGGATCTTACTGGGTAATATTTATATATAGTTCACTCCTTACTTGCATGTCAATACAGATACTATTGCAGAGGGTGAGATGTGTAGCTGACAAGTTCGTTCCCGTGGACTCTGTTGCTGAGGTGAGCCTTCACATTGTTCGTAAAGGCTACTATTTCAGCTCTATCTATTATAGTTTATGTTTTTTATTCCTCCTTGGGATTTGTATGCCCGAAATCCAAACTTATATCACTCTATTAGATGCTCCATGGTCTTATTGTGGGATTTGGGCTAGAGATATTTTGTTAAGTGACTTTTTTTCTTTCATAACTTGATATACGATTTTGGTTTGATAGTTATTCCATTTTTATGAGTAGTGATGATATTTGGTATTTCACATATTATATCTCTATGCATCGATAATGTGGATGCATGTATAGATATTTGATTCTCCCGGCAGATGGTATTGGCGGGTGCTAGTCACATCTAGGGGAAATTTTGGGATGTGACACAAACTTTACCAGAAAAATATTCTTTTCAAAATTTTCTTGGTCAAAATTCTTAAAAACTGGATAAAATCAGCGAACACCAAGCATACAACAAGTTCCTCTTGGAACATAGAACAATTTAGACACAAATTTCACTTAATTCTATTGAGAAATGATCCAGATATCACAATGAAAAGTTTTTACTCATTTTTGATATACAATCAATGACAAATGAAGATTTTACCTTGAAATATGCACCAAACTCGAATTCTAACACCACCGCGGCATTCCTTGTGAAAATTCGACTCACATAACCTTTTGAATCACTCAAATTGAATGAAAAATGTGTTTGAAATTACGATGCAAAGTTGAGAGGAAAATATGCATATAATTTCCTTGAACTCCCACATATATATACACATACATGGCTGACACATATCTATCATGTAGCAGTGCCTAATCACACCACATGGCAACTCCAGAATTGGCCACCTATCTTCCCCTCTTTCCATTAATCCTTCAATCTTTTTTTCGTCATTTTAGAATTGTCTGAACTATGATTTTTACAAACGAACTATGTAACTATATGAATTTCAACTTTCTAAATCTAATGGTACAGTTGGAATTTTCAACAAAACTTCCTACAATAAAGTGAGGGTAAGCCCCCGGGGAGTCAAATCATATCCGGACCTCCCTGGTATCAAACGAAAGGTCATCCTAGACCAAAATTGACGTTTCGGAGCTAATGCCCTATCAAAATTCTCATCCGGGGCATGGTGCCCGAGAGTGTTGACTGGGTCAACTATTAACCGATTCTGGCGGTCAAATTTGTAATCCATGATATAAGTGTACCAAACATGCTCCAAGCCTAATTTGAGTGTGAAGCTAATGGAATTGTCAGAATTCCATTTGAAGGTCATTTACTAGGACTTTACCTGAAAACTTCATTTTACAGGTATAACTCCCCGGTTAACCTAAAAATCCACCTAACTCCCAAATAACCCAACCAATAGTCATCCCAACGAATCAACAATGGCTTGAGGTGTCACGACCCAAGCCTAGGGGTAGACGCAAGGGAAAACCTAAAGGAACCCAAGCAAGGCTCTTAGAACATCATTATATATCCTTAGTCGTGGAAACAATAGATACAACATAAAAGAATAAGAATGGGGGCAACGGGACAAGGGGAAAGCTTGCAAAACATCATAATCAAAAGACAAGAGACAAGCTCATATCATAGACATCAAAAACAATAGAGTCAAGGCTCTTAGCATAGATACATAACATGTCCAACAAACACATCTATACATAGATAAGAACAGGGGCCAGGACAAAGTAATCGGGCTCACCCTCATGGTCAAAATAGACAATAAAGAAGAATGTCTCAGTACATAATAGGAGAATCATAGACTAAGGTCCCGGAGTGGAGGATTCACCAACTAGCTTGAATAGCACCAACTAGCCACGTGGAGAAGGAGGATGGTCAACTTGGGCACCGGTTCCTACATGGTGACATCATGTAAGCATAGAGTATGAGTTAGTACATTTGAATGTACTAAGTATGTAGGATGCAATGTAAACAAGAATTGAGCATCATAATCAAAATGCATAACAATAGGCAA
>JAABOM020049942.1:0-15790 GCA_011800125.2 Solanum clarkiae | reverse complement strand
AAGAAGAAGAAGAAGAAGAAGAAGAAGAAGAAGAAGAAGAAGAAGAAGAAGAAGAAGAAGAAGAAGAAGAAGAAGAAAGTGAATCTTGATATTTGAAGAATTTGATTGAGAATTGAAGGCTAATAAGTATTAGGGTTTGTTCTCTACATCAAAGAGAACTTAAATTTCAAATTTCATGAAATTGAGCGAAAATTTTTATGGGTTTTATTTTAGGTCTTCATCATATTCAAAGTGGTCTTGGGAATATTCAAATATTCAAGAAAGAATATTTTTTTTTAAAGAGGGTGCTTGATCCCCCCCCCAAAAAAAAAAACAGTACAAAAGAGAAAGAGTACTTGTGTTTGTACAAGTGAAATTTACCAAAAGCAGTAAGTACCAGGTCAATAAAATATAAGGGGTCCAGAAGGAATTCAAAATTGGGGTCTTCAAAGGTGTAGGAATGTCAAAAAGGTAGTCAAAATCAAGTCTACAAAACCAATTCATCAATGCACAAAATAAAGTCTGCCTAATTCTACATAAGTTATTGTAACTTTCGACGGTCAAAATTGGGCCATTCGGCGGTCAAAATGAAAGTTCATGAGCTGAACTTCAATTTTGATTTTTGAAATGTTGGATTTGGAGGTCCAAGCCTCGACCAATCTCAGGTCTAAATTCTTTGTTTCTTTTTCTTTTGATTCTCTTCCATTTTCAAGATTCCAAACTAATTTTCAACTCATAATTGATCTAATTTTTGATTATTAGTTCTTAAATCCTCTTTCTTTTTAGTGCCATTCTCTTTTGTGCTTTTATTCGTTTTAGTTTGTAGTTAGCTTCTTGATTCAAGTCTGTTTGCTTTAATCAAGTCGTCATTCTTCTTGAAACAAGAATTCACTTCGGTCAAGAGTAGAAAATTGACACCTTGTAAATAACCTAGTATAAGCAATCTTCAACCTTAGCTGAGCCAATTTGAGAGGCAATTAAAGGTGTGTAAACATGATTGGTATGAGTTCTGTTTATGAATGCTAATATTATTTATCGTCTTTGTTGAGTGTTCTTTTACTAGGTACCATAGCAAGTGGAAATGAAACTCTACCACCTAGCGGGGGAGTTACATTGGATGCTATAATGGAAGTGATTACTAATATGAGTCAGAGAATGGAAGCCAAGGAAGGTCAAGTATCCACCATTCAAGGTAGTATGTCAGCTATGGATAGGAGGACGATCAATGTAGAGGGTTGACTTAACTCTACAAATACCACTCCACAAACTACCTATCGAGCTTCCACAAGTGGTCCTAACCATCCAACTTCTCCTACTATGACTTCCCAAACCTTCCATCAAGTATTCAATCTAAATCCTAACTCCAATACTGACAATACCATGCAACCACCACAAACCCAAACTCCACAAGAAGCTCCACCAAACTCATATCGACCTTACCAAGCACCATTAAACCAAAATCCACCCTTCCAAGCACCCCAAGTCTGCCACCGACCAATTTAAGTTGGGCAAGTGAAAGATGAAGTTACTAGTGTAAGACCCCACCTATGAGGAGTATGGAAGGTTAGAAAAGAAAGCCTTGGAGAATATGAAACTATGAGATTTTACGAGTGGGTTTACGCCTCGTAAGTCAAGGTACAACCCGTAAAGTGGGTTCATGAGACCTGAAAAACTTGGTGAAATTTGGGATCCTCTAAAGTTCAATCTATGACTCATCAGATGACCCGTAAAGTCATCTGTGAGTGGTAGACCACATAATAGAATGATAATCTATTAGATGAGACACTATCTACAACTCACAGAATGATCTATGAGTCGTAGATCGCGTCATAGAGGGAGGATCAGAGAAAGAGGGAGCTCTGAAGTTTGGAGGAGGGCCATCAGACAAAACCCCATCTATGACTCGTAGAATGGTCTATTGCCCATAAGTCGGGTCTCGTAGACTTGTCTGGCCAACTTTTAAAAGGGGTCAGTTTGGTCATTTCTTAGCATATCAGGCACATACTTTGTCGTTTTTACCTTCAAAAGAGCCCTTTATCAATCCAAAGTCCTAATCCCATTCATTTTCCTCCTCACTCTTGTTTTGTAAGTCCCAACCTCTCTCCCACAAGTGCTCAAGCTTAAGAAGAAGGAACAAGCTAGGGTTTTGGTTCTTCTCCTCCAAATTGGGTATTCTCTCCATTAAGTTAATAAGGTATGTGGGTTTTGATTATGAGGACCTTTCCCTCACAAGCTCAACAATTTCTCCTCCAAGTCTATTTTCCAAAGTTATAGGTATTTCTAAAGATTTAATGAACTTTGCATGACTTGACTATGAAGAAACTATGATGATATTTGATGAGCATTATATTATTTGTCTTTATATAATATTATGAAAGACAAGCCATGAGAAATATGTGATTTAAGATGAGGATTTATGGTGCCCCAACTATGATTTGCTACACTAAGGTGGGTTATTTTGCATGATTTGAAAAAAGGGGATTTTGCTACTCCACTCATGTCTAAAGATGTTGTTCTTGCATGGTTTTGAGCATGAATGCATACCCATTTCAAGTGCTAACGCATACATTTTGCATGCATGATCTAACCATGTAGGAATAAGAGCACCATACCATCCTCCTCATCCATGCAACTAGATGTTCCGATCGGAGATTCGCTTGGTGAGTCCTCCACATCCGGGGACAAAATTCCACTTACTTTCATTCCATTTATAGATTCCATTATTTTTGGATACTATTTTTTGAGGGCGAGCCAAGGAGATGTCTTGGCCCCCCACCTATTCGAACTTTAGAGGTGATGCTGGATATTATGGTGCTTATGTATTATTGAGCTTGACTTCTTATATTTTTGTGTTATTGAAAACGTCCCTTCGTCCCATGCTTCCCCCTTTTTGTTAAATGCTTATTTATGATGTTGAGATGAAGGTCCTCAATCCCTAATCACCCCATAGCGTGAGTCATACTTACTTGCCCCTTAGAAATTATTTTCAATGTGATTCATGCACATCCTTTTCCTTGTAATATCCTCATAGCGTGAGTCCAAAGTCCCGCTACCCATAGATATTATGTGCTATATGTTTTATTTGTTTTCTTGCTTTTGCAAGCCAAGGATATACTTATATGCCTATGAGGCTTGTCTGGGGTCCCACTCGGGTTCCCATTTGCACGTGTCGCATCTAAGCCCTAGGCTTGGGTGGTGACAAGCTTGGATCAGAGCACTAGGTTTATAAATGGTCCTCAAAAATCTAACTCACCGCATCAAGTAGAGTCTTGTTCGTGGTTGTGAAGCATGCCACAACTATGAGTGAGACGCTATGAGGCGTTTTAGGAAATGGTTAACTTCTTCATACTCTACATCGTGCTTTAGATTTAACATAAGGTTTCCTACCTCTAACGAGCAACTTTTTTGCTCTTTTAGATCATGCCACCGAGACGAATGGCACAAAGAGCTTTGAAACGCCCCAAGAATGTGCTTTAGAAATGCCTATAATCGTAATTTTGATATATCTCAAAATCCGTGCATGATATCAAAAACCTGACTTTATATTCTCAATCAGGGGCAAAATAGTGCGGGAAATGGGTATAACTTGAATTTTTGAGGACCCGTAGCGAAAAATAAATTTCGCTAATTTACGATTTCTAGAGAGCATCTGCGCGCTGGCTGCGATGCGCTAGGGGCGCAAGTCAATGCTAATTGGTCCTTCATGTTGGATCCGCATCGTGGCCCAGACGTAGACTAGTACATGTTTTTCCTTAATTTTTTTCTATCTTGGCCAATGCCCTTGGGATCATAGCCCCATGCGCACTTATGCGTGAAAATGCTCATACTTAGCCATTTTTCAACTCTATATCACTCAAAATGCTCACAAAAATCTCTCTAAGACTTAACCAAATATCTCACTCCAATTTCAAGGATTTCTAGCTTAACTTTGGTACCCAAGGATTCTCTTCAAGTGTCACAGTCCAAGCCTAGGGCCTTACATGATACGACGAATGAGGAACTCGAAGGGACCCTAAATAAGCCTCTTAGCATATCCATCACACATCCTTGGTCACGGAATCCAAATAACATCAGCAAGAGATATAAATAAGGGTAAAGGGACTAAGTGATGTCTTGGTATTTATAAGGCATAAAGGATCCAAGGCTCAAAGCATAAGTACATCAATTGTTCCAACAACACCTCTAAACATAGATTGGAGCGGGAGCCAAGGCACTTTCGGGGCTCACCCTCATAGTTTCAAGTGTTCAACATAAATAAATAGCAAATGACAAGAGTAGCATAGATAGTGTCCCCGAACTTGAGGACTCACCAAGGCTTATCTCCAAAGCACCGAACTAGCCACGTGGAGGATGATCAAGAGGTGCTCCAGTTCCTACATGGTAAGATCATGTAGGCATAAAGTATACCTTAATACGTTTGAATATACTAAGTATGTAGGATGTAATGCGACAAGGCATCATAAGGCAACATAGTCAAAATGAATAGTTATAAAGCAATGGATAAGTATAATATAGATATGACATGCATAATCAATACTTGAGGAAAACATGCTTGTAAATCATATAACTTGCAAATATAGGTTACATGTATAGGAAGAGACCATATCAACATAGCCCAAGTAAATTATCACTTGAACTCCAAGGCATGCTGAAACACTCCAAAAAATGTCCAAAAATGTGCCTCGAAAATGCTCATAATCGTAATTTCTATATATCTCAAAATCTATATGTGATATCAAAAATTTGACTTCATATTCTTGATCATGGAGAAAAATTGAGTGAAAAATGGGTATAACCCCAATTTTAGAGGACCCATAGCAAAATTTTATTTTCGCCAACTTTTCAATTTTTAGTGGCAGTTTGCATTGGCTCCGCTACGCGGACCCATCGTGGAGCAATGTTGTGACTTTCTAAATTTTTAGTTTCGGCTACCATATGGGGGTCTTGTACCCAATGTACTTCTATGCATAAAACACTTATACTTAGTTATTTTTCAACCTCATATCATTTAAGACATTCCCCAAAATCCTCTCTAATACTTAGACAAATATTTTACCTAAATTCAAGTGTCCCAAACTCATTCCAGATCTCAAGAAATTTATTCAAGCTTCAATTTCTCATTCAAATCTTTATCAAGTAAATCTCCAAATTTGAGGTATGTGGGTTTTAACTATTGGGTCCTTTCGCCCATGGTGCTCAATCTTCCTATCTTATGAAATTGCATGTTTTTCAAGTTGTAGTATCTATAGGTATCTTTTATTATGGATTATAAGCATGAAATATATTGGGGTTTTATGAAATGTTGATTAAATATGCATGTTGATCTATCTCAAGCTTTATACTATCAACTGGTTTTGTTTGTTGAGACTATGTTTGTTTTGGGTTATGAAACTATGATTTATTATGAGATTTGATGATGGATGTCGATGTATTTTATATGAGGGTTTTGCAATATGTTGGTGGATTAATTTACATTGAGTTTTCTTACATGATTTCACTCTTGAATTGTATAGTTTTGAACAATCATTACACACCCACCAAGTGTTTGATAAAACGTCAAGCTAAGAATTCTCAAGTTATTTACATGTTTTACAAGTCAAGTGACTTCATGAGAACTATGTGCTATCAAGTATGTTATGAATTCATGAAATTACATATGATTATGCAAATATGAAGTTAAGCCCTATTTTTCAAAGACTTTACCTCTTGTGAGCCTTTGATGTTAATGGAAGGGTAATGTTTGATGATGATCCTATTCTTATATTTCACGTTAGACTTACCATTAGAGGTCAAGTATACCAGATCTACTCATGTCATGATTCCATGTTTATTGCAAGTTATTAAAGTTGACTATTATAAGTATTCCGTGGGAATAGACTTAGCACCAATGGATAGAGGATTTTCTCTCTTTCCTTGAACTATGTGCCAACATAGGATTATGTTATACCCTTTCTATACTAGTGGATCCATTTAGTGCACTTTATCTTATAGTTTTTCCCCAAATGGGACGATCTCTTGTAAGGTGAAGTTTCTCATGAAATCCTTTCTGAAATGGGATGGGCTATCGTAAGGAAGGTTACTTCTCATAAATGGGATGGGCTCCCATAAGGTGGAGTATGGTTGATCTTGGCAAGTAGACCACTTCTTTGTCGGTGAAGGGTAATTATCGAGATACTAAGTTGCAGCTCGCTTGGTCTCATTCTATATCGGTTAAGGTCTCTTCCCACACATGTGTTATGGTCTATGAAAGTTGAATAACTTACAAGCATGTTTTATTTCAAGCATTGATCATGCATGTCATATTGAGATTATGCTTATGTATTACCTATTATTATGCATTTCGATTATATCGGCTTATGTCTTGGTGCATTGCATCCTACATAATTAGTACATTCAAACGTACTAACCCATGCTCTATGCCTACATGATGTTACCATGTATGGACCGGAGTTCCTCACGATCATCCTCCACGTGGCTAGTTGTGATATCTTTAATATCATCTTTGGTGAGTCCTTAAGTTTGAGGAAACTAGCTATATAACTCTTGCTTATGTCTTTTCTTGATATTGAACTCTGGATACTATGAGGGTGAGCCCAGAAAATGCCTTGGCTCTGCTCAAATCTATGTTTAGAGGTGTTGTTAGACAAGTGATGTAATTATGCTATGTTCTTGTGTCTTGATTTCTTATGGTTATCTAAAACTTTTCTTAGCCCCTTCATCCTTATTTTTACTCTCTTATTGTTGTTTAATTACTTTCGCGACTAAGGATGTGTAATTGATATGCTAAGAGGCTTGTTTGGGGTCCCTTCGGGTTCCCATTTGTCGTGTCACGTCTAGGCCCTAGGCTTGAGTCATGAAAAACTTGGTATCAGAGCACTAGGTTGTTACTAGTCGTAGGAACACAACACACCGCGTCGATTATAGTCTTGTTCATGGTTGTGAAGTGCACCACAACTATGACCTAGAGGCTATGAGGTATTTCGGAAAATGTTTCCCTTCTTCTTGATCTATGTCGTGTTATAGGAGTTAAGTAAAACTTTTCCCTAATGAATATTCTTTACTATTTTAGATCATACTATTCAGGAAGAAGAAGAGCCCGTACTCCCGAGGAGCAACCGGCCCCTCCCACTCCTCAAAATAGAGAAGTGGCCCATGAAAAGTTCCGGGATGTTATTACCATGCTAGCCCATGCCATGACCAATCAAATCAACCAAGGAGGCCAAGCTCCTCATGCTCCTATTTCATCCTCAAGGGTGAGGGATTTTACTAGAATGAACCCACTGGAGTTTCACAAGTCTAAGATGGATGAGGACCCTAAAGAATTCATTGATGAGGTGTATAAAGTGTTGTCTATTATGGGGATTAACTGGAGGAGAAAAGGGAGTTGGCAGCCTACCAACTTGAAAGGGTGGCCTAAGTATGGTTCACTCAATGGAAGGTGAAGAAGAGGAATGGTGATGCTATCCCTTGGGAAGAGTTTAAAGCGACATTTCTCAACCGGTTCTTTCCTCTTGAGATAAGGGAGGCCAAAATGATAGAATTCATGAATTTAAAGAATGATGAGTGTGAGGGAGTATACCCTCAAGTTCAGCTAACTCTCTAAATATGCTCCACAATTGGTGGCCGAGCCAAGGTCTAGGATGAACAAGTTTGTGATGGGTGTATCTGACTAGGTAAATGAAGAATGTTGTGCCGCCATGTTGATAGGTGATATGGACTTGTTCCGCCTCATGACATACGCTGAACAACTAAAGAGAGAAAAGTTGAGAAAGAGAAGGATTGGTAAGGCCAAGAGGTCCTATTTTGAAGGTAGATTCCAAGGTTCTAAAGGTGGCCAGTTTCCTCAAGGACAAGGGTCATCCGATGATTCCAATAAGAGGTTTTCCAATGATAGGGTGCCTAATCAAAGGTTCCAAGGTGGTAATGGATGAGTGGTAAAAGCTAGATGCCCAACATTTGAAAAGAATCATAGTGGTCCTTGTTTGAGAAATTCAAATGCCTACTCTGATTGTGGTGAAGTTGGCTGCAAGGTTATTGATTGCCCTTGTGCTCAAACTAAGGGTGGAAATGGTCATCTACAAGATCAAGGTGTAAATGTAGGTCAAAGGGGAAGAGGAGGTCAAGAAGGAGGTACACCAAGGCAAAAAAGGTTCTATGCTCTTCAAGGGAGACAAGGGGTAGATGAGGTGCCCAATGTCATCACTGGTATGTTAAAGATTTTTTATTTTGATGTGTATGCTTTGATTGACTCGAGTGCCACCCTTTCTTTTGTTACTCCTTTTGTTGCCAAAAAGTTTCATGTTAAACCCGAATTATTGTGTGAGTCATATGAAGTGTCTACTCTCGTTGGTGTATCCATTGTTGCTAGAAGGGTCTATAGAAATTGTCCCATTTTCTTTTTGCATAAAATCTTGCCTTGTGATTTTGTTGAGTTTGATATGGTGGATTTTGATGTCATACTTGGGATGGATTGGTTGCATGCATATTATACCTCTATTGATTGTAGAACCCATAGAGTCAAATTCTAATTCTCTAATGAACCTATCATTGAGTGGGCAAGTTGTGATGTAGTGGTCAAGGGTAGATTCGTTTCTTGCATTAAAGCCCAAAATTTGATTTCTAAGGGGTCTCTCTATCATTTTATGAGGGTTAGGGATGTTGAGTCCAAAGTCCTTCCTATAGAGTCGATTCCAATGGTTAATGAGTTTCTTGATGTCATTCCTAATGAGCTTTTCTGTGTTTCTCCCGAAAGTGAAATAGATTTTGGTATAGACCTCCATCCCGATACTCAAACCATTTCTATTCATGGCCCCGACAGAGTTGAAGGAGTTGAAAGAATAATTGAGGGATTTGTTGGAGAAAGATTTTATAAAGCCTATCAATCACCTTGGGGTCCACCAGTGTTATTTGTGAAGAAGAAGGATGGTTCTATTACAATATGTATTGATTACCAGCAACTAAATAGAGTTACCATCAAGAATAAGTACCCTCTACCAAGAATTAATGATCTTTTTTTATCAAATTCAAGGGGCTAGTCACTTCTTTAAGATTGATCTTTGGTCCGGGTATCACCAAGTGAAAGTGAGGGAGTGTGACCTTCCCAAGATGGCCTTCTAGGTATGGGCATTTCGAGTTGTGGGGTTATGTCCTTTGGGTTGACTAATGCACTGACTATCTTCATGGATCTTATGAATAGGATCTTTAAACCCTAGCTTGACTTATTTATAGTGGTATTTATTGATGATATATGGATCTATTCCCATAGTGAGGAGGAGCATGTGGGTCACTTGAGGGTGGTGTTACAAATATTGAGGGAGGAGAAGTTGTATGCTAAATATGAAAAATGTGTGTTTTGGTTAAAGGAGGTTGCTTTCCTAGGTCATGTGATGTCGGGTGATGGTATTAAAGTGGATCTGAAGAAGACGATGGTCAATAGAAATTTTCCTAGACCTTTGAACCCATAGAATATTAGAAGTTTCTTGGGCTTAACAAGTTACTACTGGAGGTTTGTAAATGGGTTCTCTTCTATTTCCTCTCCCATGACTAAGTTGACCCAAAAGAAGGCAAAATTGTGTGGACCGATGAGTGTGAAAAGAGTTTCGAAACTTTGAAAGATGAGCTTGTCCCCGCTCTTATCTTATCTCTACCGAAAGGATTGAAAGGGTTTGTTGTGTATTGTGATGCCTAAAGAATTAGTTTGGGTTGTGTTTTGATGCAAAACGGTAAGGTGATAATGTATACCTCTAGACAACTTAAGGTGCATGAAAAGAATTATCCGATCCATGATCTTGAATTGGCCGCCGTAGTATTTGCTTAAAAACTTGGCGTCATTACTTGTATGAGGTTTATGTTGATATGTTCACCGATCATAAAAGACTCTAAAGTGTTCACTCAAAAAGATCCCAACTTGAGACAAAGAAGGTGGTTGGAGCTTCTAAAATATTATGGCATAAGTGGGCATTACTACTCTGGTAAGGCTAATGTTATGGCCGATGCTCTAAGTAGGGTGTCTATGGGTAGCCTAGCACATGTTGATAATGCTGGCAAGGAGGTGGATCGAGGTGTTCATTGATTGGCTAGATTAGGAGTTATGTTCGAGGAGGTTGACAATGGTGGTGTGGTAGTTGTTGATGGCTCTAAATCTTCCTTGATTAAGGAGGTAAAGGCAAAGCAAGATCTTGACCTTGCCTTGTTAGAATTGAAGACCTTGGTGAGAGATGGCAAGGTGGAGGTTTTCTCCCAAGGGGGAGATGGTACCCTTAGGTGCCAAGGTAGGTTGTGTGTACCTAGTCTTGATGACTTGAGAAAGAATATTTTAGATAAGGCTCATAATTCTTCCAATTCTATTCACCCTGGTTCTACCAAGATGTATAGAAATTTGAGGGAAGTGTATTGGTGGGGTCATATGAAGAGAGATATTGTTAAGTTTGTATCCGGTTTCCATAATTGCCAACAAGTGAAAGCTAAGCATCAAAGGCCGGGTGGCCTAGCCCAAGATATAGAGATTCCTACTTGGAAGTGGGAGGAAATAAGCATGCACTTTGTGGTTGAGTCGCTTAAGACTAGGAGGCATTTTGATTCTATTTGTGTTGTGGTTGATAGAATGACAAAGTCATCTTATTTCCTACCGGTTAAGACTACTTATGGTGCCGAAGATTATGCAAAGTTGTACATTCATGAATTGGTTAGATTGCATGGGGTGTCTTTGTCTATCATATCGAATTGTGGTGCTCAATTCACTTCTCACTTTTGGAGGTCCTTCCAAAGGTGTCTTGGTACCAAGGTAAAGCTTAGTACGACCTTTCACCCTCAAACGGATGGCCAAGCCGAAATAACTATCCAAACTCTTGAGGATATGCTTAGGGATTATGTTTTAGAGTTTACAAGTAGTTGGGATGATCATCCTCCCCTCATTGAATTTGCTTACAACAACAACTATCATTTATACATAGGTATGTATCCTTTTGAGGCCCTTTATGTTAGGCGATGTAGATCAGCGGTTGGATAGTTTGAAGTGGGGGGGATAGCTTTGTTGGGTCCATATTTGGTCTTGGAGGCCTTGGAGAAGGTAAGGGTTGATTAGGGACAGACTGAAAACATCCCAAAGTACACAAAAGTCCTATTCCAATGTGAGGAGAAGAGATCTTGAGTTTGAGGTCGGTGATTAGGTTTATTTGAAAGTCTCACCCATGAAGGGGGTGGTCCGGTTTGGCAAGAAGGGAAAATTAAGCCCAAGATTTGTGTGTCACTATAAAGTTTTGAAGAGAGTGGATAAGGTTGCATATGAGTTGGAGTTGCCTATGGAGATGAATATGGTTTATTCGGTCTTCTATGTGCTCGTGTTAAGGAAATATATGGGTGACCCAAGTGCTATAGTTCCCTTCGATGTTGTGGGTGTTGTAGGAGATAATTTCACTTATAAGGAGGTCCTGGTGGAGATTTCGGATACACAAGTGAAGAGGTTGAGAAGCAAAGATATAGCTTCCATTAAAGTCATTTGGAGGAACCAACAAGTTGAAAGTGTCACATGGTAAGCTGAGGCAGACATGAAAAAGTGATATCCATATCTCTTCTACTCTACTCAAGCCAAAGGTACTAATTTAAGTCCCCTATATGATTTCAACTCTTAATTTTCAGGCCTCATGTCATTTTGCATACATTCAAGTTCATGGTAACAAGTTTATGATGATTTTTGATATTCATGTTGAGACTTTTTGAAAATGATGCCTAGATGCATTTTTTGCATTCATGTCGGGATAAAACCTTCACAATTACTTTTCTTATGCACGTTTCTTTTACATTCGTGGATGAATGTTCGCAAGAGGGGAGATATTGAAACGCCCCAAAAATGTGCTTCGAAAATGTCCATAATCATAATTTTCATATGTCTCAAAATTCATGCATTATATCAATAATCCCACTTCATATTCTCGATCAGGGGGCAAAGTTGAGTGGAAAATAGGTATAACCTAGAATTTAGACGATCCATAATGAAAAATAAATTTTGCTAATTTACGATTTTCAGAGAGCATCTGCGTCCTGGCAGCGACACGCTAGGGGCATGGATTAGTGTTAAAATTGGTCCTTCGTGTTGGGTCTGCATCACGGACCAGACGCGGACCAGTACATTTGTTTCCTTAATTTTTTCTATCTTGGCCAAGGGCATTGGGGTCATAGTACCATGCCTACATATGCATGAAAACACCCATACTTAGCCATTTTTCAACTCTATATCACTCAAAACCCTCACAAAAACTCTTCAAGACTTGACCGAATATCTCACTCCAATTTCAAGGATTTCATGCTTAACTTTAGAACCCAAGGATTCTTTTCAAGCTCTAAGTTCTCTTCAAGCTCATCTCAGGAAAACCCAAGTTTGAGGTCTGTAGGTTTCATCCATTGGGTCTTTTCACCCATGGAGCCCAATCTTCCTTTTTTTATGAAAAATGCATGTTTTCAAGTTGTATTACCTATGAGTATCTCATATTATGAATTATGAGCATGAATTATTTTGGATTTTTATGAAATGTTGAGTTATTATGTATGACTATCTATTTCAAGCTTATACCATGATTTAATTATATCTATTGAGACTATGCATGTTTTGAGCTACGAAACTTTGATCTATTATGAGATTTGATGATGGATTTCAAGATATCCTACCTGAGGGTTTTACTACAGGTTGGTGCATTGAATTGCATTAAGTTTTCTCATCTTATTTCACTCTCGAATTGCATGCTTTTGAACTAGTATCATGAATCCACCAAGTGTTTGATAAAATGTCAAGTTAAGAATTCTAAAGTTATTGATGATCTATATCATTATTTACAAATCAAGTGGCTATATGATGATTAAGTGCTTTGAAGTATGTATTGAATTCATAAAAAGTATCTATGATGCTACAAGTATCAAGTTTAGCCCTATTTTCAAGATTTTTACCTATTGTGAGTTATTCATGTTAAAGCAAGAATTCATGTATTTCTATTATTACTCTTATGTTTCAAGTTAGGCTCACCATTAGAGGTCAAACATGTTTAACAACTAACTCATGTCATGTTTCCATGTTCCTTACAAGTTGTTAAAGTTATGATTATTTCAAGTATCCCATGGGATTAGACTTAGCACCGTGGATGGGATGTTGGCGTGCACTATCTTCAATGGTCCATACTTCTTTCCTCAAACTATGTTCCAACATAGGATTATATTTTACCCTTACAATACTAGTGGATCCATTTTGTATACTTTATCATGAAATCCACCCCAAAATAGGACGAGTTCCCGTAAGGGAGGGGGGTACTTCTCTGAAATGGAGCTCCCATAAGGTGAAATATGGTTTACCTTGGCAGGTAGATCACCTCTTTACTGATGAGGCGTAATCATCGAGATTTTGAGTTGTAGCTCACTTGGTCTTGCTTTTGTCGGTTAGGGACTTTTCCCACTCATGTATTATGTCCTATGCAAGTTGAATGATTTACAAGCATGTTTTACTTCAATCATCGTTCATGCATGCCACATTGAGATTACACTTATCTTTTGCTTATTATTATGTATTTTGACTATGTTGGCTTATATCTTGTTGCATTGCATCCTGCATACTTTGTACATTCAAATGTACTAACGCATACTCTATGCCTACATGATATTACCATGTAGGGACAGAAGCACCATTTGATCATCCTCTGTATGGCTAGTACGATCCTTTGAAGTAAGCTTTGGTGAGTCCTCAAGTTCGAGGACACTATTTTTGTTACTCTTGTTATTTTGATACTTCTTTATGTCAAACATTTGTTACTATGAGCGGGAGCCCGGGAAGTGTCTTGGCCCTCACTCCATTCCATGCCAGAGGTGTAATTGGACATTATGATGTACTTATGCTTGAGTTTGACTTTCCAATGCTTTAATGATTATCAAAGACTTCCCTTAGTCCCGCATCTCTTTTTATTATATCTTTTGTTATTGTTTACTTTGTTTACATGACCAACAATGTGTGATTGATATGTTAAGAGGCTTGTTTGGGTCCCTTTGGGTTCCCATTCGTCGTGTCACGTCTAGTCCTAGGCTTGAGTCGTGAAAATCTTGGTATTAGAGCACTAGGTTTTTAATGGTCCTTGGAAATCCAGCACACTACATCGATTAGAGTTTATTCATGGTTGTGAAGCACGCCACAACTATGAATGGGAGGCTACAAGGTGTTTTAGAAAATGTTTCATTTTTTCATGATCTATATCGTGTGGTGGAGCAAATTCCCCTAAGGCTTATTATTGATCCCCAACCATTACATTTCAGAATGTATCTCAAGCTACTTAGAATGGTGGGCAAGGCAGTGACCATCTCTCACTTGGGGGTCAACTTTCCAATGGTGATATATTGAATGCGGAGGTTCGTAATGCTCTATGGCTATTGGCCAAAGTTGTCACCGTTCAACTCAATCAACAAATGGGTCTCCCGAGACTTCAAGGGATAAGAGCGAGAGTGAGGCTAAGAGGTCCAAGTTGGTAGTGCCTCATCTTCTACTAGTCTACCGGTTCCCAAGTACAAGAAGAAAATGATTCCTTTTGTCACTTGCCAAGGGTGTGGCATGAAACATCAAGGGAGGTGTTTAATGGAAGTTGAGGGTTGTTTCAAGTGTGACAGTGCTGGCCATAAGATGAGAGATTGCCTGGTGGCCTCAACAGAAGGGAGAAAAAGGGTTCAATATGAAAGTGACAATGGTAAGGTAAGTTTTCCAAGGTGCCCAAAATGCGGAAAGAATCATAATGGAAAGTGCTTGAGGTAAACAAATGCTTGTTATAGATGTGGCAAGATGAGCCACAAGATTGTTGATTGTCCATATGCTCAAAGGAAAGGCAAGGGTGTTGGTTTTCAAGCTTCTCCTCCATGCCACAAGTGTGGGAAGTACCATCCGGGAGATTGGCCTTTTCGAAAACATGTTTTGAGTGTGGCGCAAAGGATCATGTGTCGAGACATTGTCCATGGGTTACAAAGAATTATGAGGATAACCGTCGACTTTCTCACCCATACCCCTCTAGGGGTCACTAGACTTGGCATGCTACTTCACAGTTATGTTAAAAGTTTTTGATTTTGATGTGTATGCATTGATAGACCTGGGTGCCACTCTTTCTATTATTACTCCCTTTTTTGCCAAAAAGCTTCATGTTACTCCCGAATTGTTGTATGAATCTTATGAAGTGTCTACCCTCATTGGTGAGTCTACTGTTGCTAAAAGTGTCTATAGAAATTATCCTATGTTCATATTGCCTAAAGTCTTGCCTTGTGATTTTGTTGAATTAGATATGGTGATTTTAATGTCATTCTTGGGATGGATTGGTTGCATGCATATTATGCTTCTATTGATTGTAGAACTCGTAGAGTTAAATTCTAATTCCCTAGTGAGCGTGTCCTTGAGTGGGAAAGTCATGATGTGGTGGTCAAGGGTAGATTCATTTCTTGTTTTAAAGCCCAAAAGTTGATTTCTAAGGGTTGTCTTTATCGTCTTGTGAGGGTTAGGGATGTTGAGTCCAAAGTCCTTCCTATTGAGTCGGTTCCGGTGGTTAATGAGTTTATTGATGTCTTTTCCGATAAGCTTCCCAGTGTTCCTCTCAAAAGGGAAATAGACTTTGTTATAGACCTCCTACCCGATACTCAACCCACTTCTATTCCCCCTTACCGCATGGCCCCGGTGGAGTTGAAGGAGTATAAGGAGCAATTGAGGGACTTTTTTGGGAAAAGGTTTCATAAGGCCTAGTAAGTCACCTTGGGGTGCACCGGTGTTGTTTGTGAAGAAAAAGGATGGTTCTCTTAGAATGTGCAT